>SRMA01025558.1:354473-392326 GCA_007224835.1 Danionella cerebrum
TACAAGATAGTTATGTTGTTTTTATGATATATTTATGTTGTTTTTTACAAGATAGTTATGTCGTTTTTATGATATATTTATGTTGTTTTTACAAGATAGTTATGTAGTTTTTATGAGATATTTATGTTGTTTTTATGAGATAGTTATGTTGTTTTTATGAGATTTATGTTGTTTTTACAAGATAGTTATGTTGTTTTTATGATATATTTATGTTGTTTTTTTACAAGATAGTTATGTCGTTTTTATGAGATATTTGTGTAGAGATGATTGTCATATTTAGAAGACATATGGTGTTTTATGAGACGTTTATTTTGTTTTATGTTGGACGTGATTGTCTTTTTTTTCAAGATATTTCCTATTTTTTATGAGATATTTATGTTGTTTTTACGAGATATGAATGCCATTTTTGCTAGATGATTGTCGTTTTTACAAGATATTTGTCATTTTTACAAAATATTTATGCTATTTAACTAGATTTTTATCTTTTTACAAGATATTTATGTACTTTTATGAGATATTTATGCTGTTTTTACGAGATGATTGTCATTTTTATGAGATATTTATGTTGTTTATACAAGATATGTATGCTGTTTTTGCGAGATGATTGTCATTTTACAAAAAATGTTTTGTCATTTTCATGAGATATTTATGTTGTTTGTACGAGATATGTATGCTATTTTCGCAAGATTATCGTTTTTACAAGATATTTGTCATTTTTACAAAATATTCATGCTATTTAACGAGATATTTATGTCTGTTTTTTTTTTAGATATTAATGGTGTATTTCTAAGATAAATTTGTAGTTTTTGCGACTTATGCCCTTTAAACAACAAAATTCTGTGAAAAAAATGATGTGTGTAGCAGCCGTGAGTCACCCTAGCTTATATCCGAAGAACCTTACATTTCAAGCAATAAACACATTTGGTCAGTTCTTGCTTTCACTGGGGGTTGAACTCATGATCTTTAAATTGCCAGCACCACCGGCTACACCACAGGAAAGACAACTGACAAATGTGTTTCTCACAGAACCTTGATCTCACCAAGCGGAAGATGGTCCATGAGGGCCCTCTGTCCTGGAAAATCAACAAAGACAAAACAATCGGTGAGCCATTGCTCTTTCACTTCTCATAAACAGCGTCTTTGTGAGGTTAGATTGACACTGCTGTCTTTTCTTTTTGTTAGAGTTATACACTCTACTTCTGGAAGACATTCTGGTGCTATTGCAGAAGCAGGACGAACGTCTAATTCTTAGGTCTCACATCAAGAACCTTGCAGGAACGGCTGAGACTAAACACATTTTCAGCCCAATCATTAAGCTCAGCACCGTGCTGGTGCGCTCTGTAGCCACAGGTGAGCGCCTGTCACAGACTACTGAAATATACATGTATGATGAGAATTAAGTGTTTCCGTTATTTCTCCAAACAGATAACAGATCATTCTTTGTGATCTCCATGTCTGAAAACGGGGCTCAGATTTATGAGCTGATGGCACAAACGGTGTCAGAGCAGATTATGTGAGTGTGTGCCACCTCTCTCCTTTCTGTTTATTTAGGTTATGAATAAGAGTGAGTAAAATGTCAGAATAAAATGCACCTTTGCCGTTTTTAATCATATTTACGACACAAACTTGTGAGCTTCTGAAACATTTTTTTCAGACTATCTCTTGCATTTCGAAAACTGTTCTGGTACCGTATTTTTCGCTGTATAAGACGCACTTTGTCTTCCCCAAAACTGAGGGGAAAAGTTGGAGCGTATTCTAAATTAGCGAATCAGATACTGATTCATGCGGATTAGCAGATCTGCTCGAAAAAGACCTTGAACAACTCATTTTGAAGCCCCAATCATCTTGAATCCTCTGCTATGGGATCCTTTGTCTTGGAGAAATCTGCAGCATAACTGTTTCTGTGCTCACTTTTGCCAAAACAAGAAACTATCTTTCTCAACCTTACCTCCTACACAGATGTTTCTGTTTCAGTTCATGACTGGGTTTTAACCTATGTGTGACTGACTGATCCTTAACACCTGCTTACCATAATTGGTGGATCATATTCCTGATTATAATCCTAGAAATGCAGATAGGCAAATCGTATGTGATGTTGCTGTGAGCAGAAAATAAAATCTTCATTTGAGGAAAAAAGAATTTTGGACATTTAAATGCATTTCAGATAAAATACAGAGCTATACAATTTTAGTAAGGAAAAAAACATGCAAATAAACATTTATATTGTATGATAAATATATATTGTTTAATTATGCAAATAGAATATAAAATACAGTGTCGTTATATTGCAATACAAGGGTAAAATCCAACACATGATGGTCATGTATTAGATTTTAACCAAACCCAGTTTTTGACTCACAGTTTGGTCCAAAAAATCTGTTTTTCTCCTTTTTACAATGATCTCTCTCACGGGTTATTTAGAAAAGAGGGTGTAATCTGTGGCCATTTTTGTCATGGTAAAAAAAAAAAAAAACAAGCCTGGTGAAGATCCAGCACATAACGAAAGAGAGGAAAGGGAATTTGACGCATGAGCTTTTTTGTTACGCACAAACCATTGAAGTGTTTACTTGCGTGCTCCTTGTGTTTGTGGATCGGTTTGCCGCTTACTGCGATTATATTTCCGCTCACTTATTCCGCACACATGGAAATATTGTGTCAGATTTGCCACCATCATATCAAGCTTCAAACAGTCTTTCTGTTGTTTGTTTACAAGAAAATATAAAGATCAAGGCTGAAATATAATGGCAATGTTAAGTCATGAGAGAACAAAATAAATGAAAACCTTTCTGTTGATATTGAAATTTGGTGTGGCAATACAGTCAAAGTGCTCAACTTAAAAATATTTGTCAGGTTTGTGATCATCAGTTTGTTTTTGTGCATTTCATTACAAAACTATAAAACGTCTTGGATCTTTTGTCTTAAATTTGATGAAGTAAATCAAAGCTTACTTTCTCAATAAATCCACTTACTTGCTACCCTGCTCTGGAATTAATTCTATAGCTGGCTGGTTTTGTCTCGTTGATCAGGTGGCAGCGGCAGATCACTCAGAGATCAGAGGTCATGAAAGCCAAACCTCACAGCATCATTCCATTGCCTCAGAACGAGTGAGTTTCTACACAGTGACCACCTTGTTTACTCTTATAGCTGTATTTGTTTTAACGATGAAATGGAATATATTTATTGGTTGTGTTGTCATTTTTAAAGTGTGTTTTAACAGAAAAGAACTATTTAGAGTTCTATTGATTTCTGACTGCAAACAGGAAGTTACATCATAAACAGGAAGTTACAAGCTCTTTAAGTAAAGTTGCTGAGGGACATTTGTTCTCTTTTTATCTGGACCTTAGTGCCGTTCTTCCCCCTCCTAACATCTTCCCCATCAACTTTGTCTCCTTTATCTCAATGCAGCATATGCTTAGCTGACAGTATGTCTAATGTTTAAGCTAAATAAAGACACATATTCTGTTAAATCTTTCTTTCAGAGTGTTCTTACTAGGTTGTGTTGTCATTTTTAAAGTGCATTTTAACAGAAAAGAACTATTTAGAATTCTATTGATTTCTGACTGTAAACAGGAAGTTACATCATAAACAGGAAGTTACAAGCTCTTTAAGATAAGTTGCTGAGGGACATTTGTTCTCTTTTTATCTGGACCTTAGTGCCGTTCTTCCCCCTCTTAACATCTTCCCCATCAACTTTGTCTCCTTTATCTCAATGCAGCATATGCTTAGCTGACAGTATGTCTAATGTTTAAGCTAAATAAAGACACATATTCTGTTAAATCTTTCTTTCAGAGTGTTCTTACTAGGTTGTGTTGTCATTTTTAAAGTGCATTTTAACAGAAAAAAAAACAATTTAGAATTCTATTGATTTCTGACTGTAAACAGAAAGTTACATCATAAACAGGAAGTTACAAGCTCTTTAAGATAAGTTGCTGAGGGACATTTGTTCTCTTTTTATCTGGACCTTAGTGCCGTTCTTCCCCCTCCTAACATCTTCCCCATCAACTTTGTCTCCTTTATCTCAATGCAGCATATGCTTAGCTGACAGTATGTCTAATGTTTAAGCTAAATAAAGACACATATTCTGTTAAATCTTTCTTTCAGAGTGTTCTTACTAGGTTGTGTTGTCATTTTTAAAGTGCATTTTAACAGAAAAAAAACTATTTAGAATTCTTTTGATTTCTGACAGTAAACAGGAAGTTACATCATAAACAGGAAGTTACAAGCTCTTTAAGTAAAGTTGCTGAGGGACATTTGTTCTCTTTTGATCTGGACTTTCTTTCCCCCTTCCTCCTCTTAACATCTCCTCCCCCATTTACTTTGTCACTCTCTTTCCATAATACAGCACATGTTTAGCTGATAGCATGTTTAATGGTTAAGCTAAATAAAGCCACATTTTCTGTTAAATCTTTCTTTCAGAGTTTTCTTACTTGGTTCAGAATTAGTTTCCAATAACAGAATCTTGAAAAAAACACTTTGAGTAATTTGGCCTGTTGGTTAAAGCATTACCTTTAAAGCTTAAGTGTTCTGAAGGGTTATCTGTTCAGTTAGAGTGTGATACGAAGTAACCCTTAATGGGACATCATTGTGTAATCAATGGTTTGGTTCTGTGCCATGTATAACAGTTGGTCTGTGTTCTAGTGGCGACAGAGACAGTTCGGAGTTAAGCAAAGCCACTGATCGGATCTCCACAGGAAGCGTTCAGTCAGCAGGTAGCTGTGCATGTACAAATGCTTCTTTGATTGTGAAAGAGTTGATCCCTCACTCAAGCCTGCTTCATCATCTCTCCTCAGAGAAAGATGGTGAGTTCTCTCCATCGGCTGCCCTGCGGGACTGTGTTCCTGATCTCAGTGCTGGGGAAGAGGATCAAGTCCACAGAGCTCCCAAAGATCTGAACTCTGAACTTGTCAACGGCAAAGTGGGAGATTCTCCATCCTGTACCTCTAAAGCTGACAAGGCCCTTAAAACATGTAAACCTCAGCCTTTGCTTTTACTGCAGCTTCCCTCTACTAGACATTACTCTAAAGCCACAACTACATTAATGAGTATAGACTTTATTAGACAGCATTAGGAGCAGTTGTTGTCTGTGTATATATTTATATAGTTTAGAAACTACAAATAAAGATATGGAATAGACCTAAATCCACAAATAACTTTATTTATTGACGACAATCAACATTGACAATTGACGAAAGTAAACATATTGTTATTTATCTTTTGATTTGGACATAAATTCTAATCACGTCTTCTCCTAGACTGTTCGAGCTACAGTCACCTAACTGTGCCAAGATTTCCAAAATGGTCTGAATTGGATTGCTAAATCGTTTCAGTCTGGTACTACAAAAAAATGGAAATTTTACCTTGACTTAACAAGGGGTCAAACTTTAAAACATTGAAACATCAAATTGACCACTGACAGCTCCCTAGCAACCAAACTGGTTACCCTAGCAACCAAATTTTCTGAACTCCATCTGACCTTTGGTAAAGGATTAACAAATGCTTTTTGGTTTGTATAACTTTTTTGTGAAATTATGTCACTGTCCATAGCAACCAATTTGGCATCACTATCTCAGCTATAGAAAACATGGAGACATGGGGGTGGCTTTATATCACCCTTTTGCATGGGGAACTGTGTATGATGTCAGTGACCTCTTCATAGCAACCACAAATTCTACCACTTTTACAAGCAAGCACTGAAATTAGTGCATAAACTTTAGCCATATATTTTAAGTAGAATGTTTTATTAGGATTTACAAATGGATGGTTCAGCAATGTATTCTTATAGTCATCCACCCACCACCCCGGTCCTCATTATCCAAACCTACTTACCTTCCAAACCGGCATGCACCAAGAACTCCAAACAAGCCAAGAGGCATTAATTTAGTTCGGTGTGCAGGACTGTGACCCTTTAGAACTTGGGTTTCCTGTCCCGGGTCTACTTTCATGTTCAGGGTATGATGACTTTGGACTAGTATGTTGTTTCATTAGGTGCATTTGCATCTTTTCGTGTTTTCAGTGGCCGATCTGAAGCAGGTTCTGGTGACTCAGCTAATGGCTCATGATGAGGGCGAGCGATTGAGCCGCTCGGCTGGGAGCCGTCTGCTCAGGACCACCTCTCTACGCACACCGGTGGAGCATAGTTCCTCTCGCTCTCCAAGCCGAGGTCAGGATTACACCTCTGGAGATACGGGCTTCTATGAATCTCCCGAAGACTGCGGTGAGTGTTTACACAAATAACTATTAGAAAGGTAGTGCACATGCTCCCGACGGGGAAATAACTCCAGGTTGTGTTTTCAGCTGCCTATTTGGTTCTGGAGGGCTATGGTGGCCCCGGTGAGAGCAGTACTGATGATGAGATTCAGATGGGCAGGAAGGAGTCGAGTTTGGCCCACAGCTGCGCTGCTGACTCCGGGATCAGTCTGAGGTTCTCGGCGCCCTCCTGTGGCAGTACATCTCGTTTAAGCAGACAGGTGCTCTCTCACCTGAGCTGCCTGCAGGCCAACCTCAACCAGCTCAAGGTCTGTCTGCTCGCATCAATCCATGCTTTTGAATGAAATACAAATTAGACTATTTGAAATGGCTGAAAACATTTTTTGTTTTCAGTTTGCTACATCTATACGGCTATTTTTACAATTTTTTAGTTTTTTGTAAAATAGCCTGCTTCCTGTTGATTTTGGAAACACAATTACTTTGATTTGATTGTACTTGATACCCTACAAATAAGAATTTCATTTATGTATTACAAACTATTAGCACACCATAAGCTGAAATGTTTTAGGTGGCGCTATAGAGCCATTCAGTTCGAATCAGCACTCTTCTCAAAACAACTGTAATAATCTGTGCATGTTGTTTTTCAGGAAATGGAAACCAAGTATTATAATCTGCTCCGCCAAAGACCTGGCACAGATTCCGACGAGAGCAGAGGTATCTTCTAAGCTCACACGCGCCTGTAAATATTTCAAACTGGAGCTATTTGTTTCAAAATTACTCCATTATTCTTCCATTTTCTTCCTTTTGCAGAAAAGAAATAGACTGGCAGAAGCTCCCAGCTCCGGGGATGATGGAGTGTTGCTTCTATTCCCAACATTGTCAGTGTGCAAAGCCTGTGTTCCTCACTACTGAACACCACCACCACCCAAATATGAGGCGGAAAACCTAACAAGACCTCACTTCCGTCAGCACTCGTCAATTAGGGAAGACGGACTGTCTCCTCTCAGCCTTACCTGTCCCATGAATGTCCTCATTCCAGAAAACGTGGGCAGACCAGACGTCTCCTTCCTAAGCAACCCTAGCTAAAGAGCAGATACCAAAATGTACAGAGCTGTGTGTGTTGACAAGATTTATATATATATATATATATATATATATATGTAAGAAACAAAAGTTGAGAGGATTTAAAAAAAAAAAAAAAACTAATGTATTAAGGTTTTCCTTTTCATTTTAAATTCCGAGATGTATTTATTTTTCTTTTTAGTGTTTTCCATGTTTCTCGCATGCTTTGGCTTTTCAAAACTCTTAAGGTATTAGACGATGCATGTTATGCTTCAGGATGATTGAACAGATACAGACATTGTTTTTTTTTTTATTCTTTCTCTTCGTTTTTTTTTTTTTGGGATTGGTTGCCCAAATCATTGCAGTACATGAAAGAGAGTATTTTGCCCAGGGCCTGTGTGTGTGTACCTCTAGCCAGCTGACATTCCTCTGAGCCCTGGACTTCTCCATTTGCCCCTGAGAGCCTCTGGTCAACATGAAGAGCAGAACTTCTCTGCAGCTAGAGAGTGGGGACTGCAAAAAAAGAAGAATAACCATCTAAAACACAAGCTGATGCAAAACTTGGAAATAAAAATGCAATGGAAAAGTCTCTGTTCTGGTCCATTTGGCTTCACTTTTGGCTGTTTTCTTCTTAGTGGGAGCTGTGGAGTTTATAATGAGAACATGTTCTGGCTTGTTCATAACCCAGAATGGAAGCTTGTCAATCAAAACAGCAAAAGCCTGTTTGAATCATGAACGTTGTACAATGTATTACTGCTTTTAATTTGGTTTCTGTCATTATTTCATATGGAAGACAGTGTGCTCTCCACAGACCATTTAGTTAACGGCTTTTAATTTTTTAAGAGCTCTTAATAGTTTACCCCTAAAAAGTTATGTTTGCTGCTGATACGCTCCGGGGCGTCCAAATATTCATACTTTGAATGTTTTCTCTTCATCTAAACCTCTGCTAATTATATCTGTAAAATGATTTCAAAGTAATCTGCGTATACATTATTATTTTAGATTTCCTAATTGATGTTTAACAGAAAGTCCATTTTTAACAATACAGGGACAAACTTTAAGAAGCTAAAACAGATCGACTTGGCAGTAATGTTCCAATTCAAGAGCTCTAGATTTAGATTGGTCAACGTTAAGCACTCATGGTCTCACAAATATTTGCGGCCTATATGGTAACAGTTGTAGAGATACATTTTCAAATTAGACTTGTCACGAAGTCATTGAATTCATCATGGCGTTAAGCTAAAACTAACGTCGATTGGCACGAAATGCATTATTTTTTGCTAGCAAGCTCTGAGCATGTGATGATTCAAATTTGGTAAGAATCTGACGCACAATCTGAGGGGAGTTCGAAAGAGTAGGTTTTTGACTTGAATTAATACATTTGAATTTAACTGCATTTGCTAAAATTAGTATCTGTATTAGACTCAGATTTTTATAGATTTATTCATATCTTTTTATTACAAGGTGGTGCTGCCACAAACCTAGAGTCACTATTTTCCTAAATATAATTTTTTATTTATTTGATCAACCACAAAGTGGCACTACCACAAATCTTGTTGGGTAGCTTCAAGACATGTCAAACATGCAAGCCAACTTTTGTAAAGATATATTGTTGCATTCGCTAAATATTTTATTTTTGTACTAAATCCAAGAGGGTCGACATTGGCCAACATACTAAAAATGAACATGATCTGATTCGGCATGTTGGTCCGAACAGATTGAGACTAATTTTATGATGTATTGATGCACTGATATAGAATTATAAGGCAAAAAAATCTAATTTTTGTAACCCCTGACCCATGAGGAGCACTGTGCTGAAACTCGGCAGTCAGTCTCAGATCATGTTTATTACAACATCCACCAAGTTTAGTGTTGATAAACTAAAGCATCATGACGTTTTTGGCGAGCATTACATCATTGTTTATGCCTTTTTCAAATCAACTTGAACTTTTATTCAGCATAGTCATAGTGATCAGCAACAAATTTGGGGAAAATGTCTAGGAGTAGTTTTAAGTAGGTTTTGATTATTCAAAATGGTGGCTAATTAGCATAATGTACAATGACATCATATCCTCCATTAGAACTGGCCTGAGCCAAGGATTAAGAAAAATAAAGATTTTTGCCCGAAGTGGGCTAGTGGGCAGGACAAGTGTGCGTGATTGCGCAGGATGATGCAGGTTCGAGTACCTATCTTGTCATTTTTTTTCCACGTCACTTCCTGTCACTATCCTCTCTGTTCGTAGAAAAAAATCATTAAAGCCTACGGCCATAAAAATAATCTTTAAAACAATGTTATTAGCATGAACATAAGTACTGTACAACTTCAACCTGTCCAGGGAGAACCCTTGCCAGAAGTGTGCTGAAGATGACCACGAAAGGGAACAAGAAGATGAATGCATGAATAAGTACTTGTAGACTTTGGACTAGTGGTGGCGCTATAGAGTTTGAGTCAGAGGGTCCAGATTGGGCCAGATCTCTTATAATAGCCAACTGTATCAGACTGCCAAATTACACAACGTTCCTGCAAGCCATTCATAGGGCTGCCTTTGACTTCAAAGGCGAAATCAGAAGAAAACTAATGACATGGAACACCATTTGGCTCCTAATAAATATATAAAACTGGTGAAAAGGATTATGTCTCTGATGTTAATAGTGAATCCCCTTTGCAGTAGTTCTCAATGTCCCTTGAATAAAGGCCCTTTCTTCCTTCTTGAGATCTCATAAGCTTCTCCAGGTGTGGAGTCATTCTTGTTCTGCCATTGCACACCAGTGATTTGCTCAAAAAGCCAATCAAAATAATAATAAATGAATTAAACAATTATTAATAATGTAATAAGCTATTGACCCAAAATCATTTATTAAAAACATGCTACTTGACAAAATACGGCATGTAGCGTCTATTCAATGTCAAAATGAGTCTGTGAACTGTGCCATTTCACACAGAAGAGTGCCATATAGGATTTATTGATCTATAAGAAGACATTTAGCATCCAGTTTGGAATTTTGAAAACGTAAAAATAGCTTTGCAAATCTTTCATATGCAAAATGTACATGTTTTTATCAAAAATGACTAGTATCTGCCACAAAGAACGAACATCAAAATGATCCTGTCAGATTTACAACACGATGTGTGAATATTAACAAATAAAACAAAGGCTTGACAATACCAGAAATCATGCTTTCAGTGTCGCATCATCATTTTTTCATACATATCTTTAGATTTGAATATTTCTAGTTACATTCCTCCTAAGAAAATGTAAATTCCTTTTTTTGTAGTTTTGCAAGCTCATAAGCCAGCAAGATGAGTGCTTTCTGGCAAGCTTTAACGGTAGACCTAATCAAGGGTACATAAATTGAGTAGGAACTAAATTGTGCAGTCATCATTTATTGTAACAGCGTTTTATGATCAATAGTAATTTGCTTGCACCATGATTCTTTACCTGACACGCCTAGGGCTTAAATTATGCCCAGACTTTAAATATCGGGCAATACTGCTTAGTAATGAATCGTAAAACTGCAAATAGAGTAAAAAAAGTGAATGGATTCAGTTTAAATCCTTTTTTCAACATTCCCATTCTTTTTTTAATTAAAACAGTTACGACTTTGAATTGCTAGCTATGCAGGTGCTGGTCAAATCATTTGAATATCAGTGATTTATTTCAGTAATTCCAATCAAAAAGTGAAACATAATGCACACATTCATTCCACACAGACTGGTTTATTGGAAATGTTCGTTTCTTTTCATTTTGATTACAACTAAAACCCCAACTTCAGAAAGTTAGAACATTGCCGAAAGGTTCCATATTGAAGACACCTGGCGCCACACCCTAATCAACTAATTAACTTAAAACACACGCAAAGGCATTAAAATGGTATCCCAGTCTAGTTTTTGAGACTGCTGACTTGACAGTTTCCCAAAAGATGAGCTCAAGAGATCGTTGCACAAAAGGCAAATAACGTCGAAACACTTTAATAGAGAGGTGGAAAAAAAGATTACAAACAAAAGAGATAACCACACCCTGGAGAGGATTGTGAAACAAAACCCATTAAAAAAAACATGTAGGGGTTTACAGTGGGCTGTGCCTGGAGTAAGGACTTCAAGAATCACCACGCACAGATTTATATTTGGAAGAGAGGAGAGGAACAGATTCCATGTAGCTTGAGATAGCGTGAAGGTATTTACTGTCAGTGAAGGTTTAGATTGTCGTCATCTGCTGGTGTGGGTCCACCGTGTTTTCTGAGGTCCAAGGTCATTGCAGCCATCTACCAGGAAGTTTTTGACACATGCACATAGTGTCAAAGCAACCGTACCTGGTTAAACATCTATGGTATCCTTGTTCTTAACTCATACTATAGACAATTTTCGGGGTATATTTAGAGAAAAGTGCTATAAGCCAGAGCCAAAAATATAGTTTACTATCAGAGAATCCAGGGCTCTCAGAGCAGTGCCACTAAACCATAGCATGCCATACTGCATTGCTGCAATAATTCAGGCACAATGAGCCCAAATAAGTATTGAGTGCTTCCTGAAATACTAATTTTGTAATTCAGATATTATGAATCATCAATAATATAGATAAAATCATCAAAATTAAAGGAAACGTACACTTACAATATTCTAATTATTTGACAACACCCACACGATCAGATTTCAAGACCTAGTAGGATTTGATGCAAGCAAATGTTTTTTTTTTACTGATTTAATGGGCATCAGTAAGCCACAGGAAGCTGGAGCTCCAGGCTGTGCTGAAGGCATTCTTTTAGATTTAATACCCTAAAGGATCTTGGAAATTTTGTTAAACCGTTTAAGAGCCATTCCATCAGACGGGTGCAATTTGCTTCTTGTAACTTTTCACAATTTCTTTTCTTTTTACCCGATTTCAAAACCAATAGTGAACATATTTAACTTTTCCAAATGGGTATTGGTCCATCTTAAGTAATTAATTTAAATATTTTATTACATTTATAATCAAAAGATGGGTGTAATTTTTTTTTACTTAATTGTTACTAACCCTCTTTTTACTTTTTGTCAAACAGCCACGTGGTGCACATGATAATAGAACCAGGAATTTCGGCAAATGCAGTTATTTACCAAACATGTGCATTTTTACTAATTAAATCTAATTAAAACTAATTAAATCTTTTTTTTAAACGATGCTCCAAGATATCATCACAAAATCATCAAATATAAAAATGAGAAATTGAGAGAACTTACTTTTGCTCTTCCCATGGCCTTCTAAAGATCCAAGTGATGCAACGTCCTGCTTAAAATCATGGAAATTGCCCTGTTTTTTGGGCGGGGGATGGGTTAGGATAAAAGGAATGAATAAAAAACTGGGGACATGACTAAAATGTCTTTGTTTTTTATCTAAGAAAGCATTGGTATTTCTGTAAATAAATGTACTGAGCCCTTTGATGGACTGGTGACTTGTGCCTGCGACTCTCTCTCTCTCAATGTGCACTGGCAGACCCCCCTGACCCCAAAAAGGGAATAAACTGGTTGGAAAATGAATAAATGAATGAAATAAATGTACTGAAATATTAATAAAAAATAAAGGTTATTTTTTTTTCATATTTTATGGTGACGTGTTGCATTAGATTGGGGACAATCAATAAAGGTTTTTTCCCAGTGTTTAATCAACATTTAAAATGCTACATAGCTTAAATTTGCAATAAAGTAGCACTTTGCTTAGTAATAAAATGAAGCAATTTAATGCTTATTTATACATATAAAGTCCCAGGAACAGAAATGAAACAAACTCGGGATAATGGCCATTAAATAAAGCACACTAATGTACTTAAACTCAACCATTAATTCTTGTTTTCAGCACATAAAAGCATTATTGGAAGAATAGATGCAATTTTTGTCATTAATGATAATCTATAACTTAACAAAATATTAATTAGTTGCAAAACATATGGAATGATAAAGGGAAAGGAATAATTTAAGGATGAGAAAATTAATGAACCTAAAATTTAAACGTGAATCTTTATTTGGGTTGTTTTGCACAAACCAGCCAGTAGGGGGCAGGTAGCGCTTGCTTTCTGTCAGGAGGCTGCGTTGAAGGGCTTCACTGACATCAATGCTTTGGCTTCCACACGACCGGAAGGTTTGCCATGTGGATGCAAAGCAGAACAAGTGGTTAAAACTACTCTTGCTATGTTCCCACAGACGACCTAAGGCATTACTCATTACCGTGGCACTTGTTGCAAATCAAAGGAGAAAAAGAAAAAAGCTCCCTGCTTAATCACAGACTTGCATTGGCTCCAATCAGTAGAACACATTTGAGTGAATCACAGAGCTCCCTGTAGCCCCTGTCCACTGTTCCCCGACCGGCCTTTAAAAGAGAAACGCTGTTCTTCGGTTTTTGTACTCTGCCTGTAAATACATCATTTGAAAATGTTTGTAAAACACTGTTAAAATGTCTTCCGGGGAAGCTTGAAATGTCGTTGTGGTTTCTTTCACCCGTGAAGCAGAGCGCGGATTAAAACAAACAGTGAAGAAGATAATTGATTGGCTCACGCTCTCCACACACCTGTCAATTATAAAGGCTAATTGCAGAGCTGAGCCTGTGGGGGAACTGTGGCGCTCCTCTGATGTTCGTTTGTGTTTAAACTGTCTGTTTGAAAACTTCTTGTTCGGTTCACCACTAAGACTAATCACATAAAAGCAGCCAGGGTTTTATGGTGATGACCTTCAGCACTCGCCATTACCGTCCTGCAAAAAAGCGAGGTAAGGTCGAAATTGAGAGTAAATTGATAAAGTGTAAAATAAAAATTGTGGCATACAAAAATAGAAATTTCGGGATTAAAAAGTATACATTTTGGGATAAAAGTGGAAATTTTGAGATTAAGTCAAAATTTTGAGTTAAAAGTTGAAAAATTTAGATAAAAAGTTAAAACTTCTGGATTGTCAATTTTGAGATTAAAAGTATTCATTTTTGGGATAAAAGTAAAATTTTGAGATTAAGTCAAAATTTTGAGACGGTTGAAATTTTGTGAAAGTGAACATTTTTGGGCTCAAATTTTTGCTTAAAAGGTATACATTTTGGGACAAAATTCGAAATTTTGAGATTGTCAAAATGTAAAAAAAAAGTAAAACTTTTGGATTGTCAGTTTTGAGATTAAAAATATACATTTTGGGATAAAAGTCGAAACTTTGAGTTAAAAATATTACAATTTGAGATAAAAAGGCGAAATTTGAGATAAAAGGTCGAATGGTTTAGATAAAAAGTAAAAACGTAAAGAATTTAGGGGAAAAAAGATAAAATTGAGAAGTCTAACTTTTAGAATAAAGTCAAAATTTTGAAATGAAATTTAGAAATATTGAGATAAAAAGTATCGGTTTTTAGATGTTACCCAAAAGTATACATTTTGGACTTAAAATGTCAAAAGTTCGAGATAAAAGTTCAAAGTTTTGCATGAATACAAAAAAAGTTGGATAACTAAGCCATCTGCCAACTAACATTAAATAATGTAGCAATCTGTAGGTAGTAATTGCAAATCGTCTTAACGATGTAAATATAAGCTCTAATATCGAATTTATCAGATTGAGTTTCACAGCAATACAAAAGTACCACTAATAGCATAACTCATATTAGTCTGTACAACATTCTGTACAACAGCTTCTAATAAATGGTAGTGACTGAACTTACTTCATGTAAATTTCAGAACATGTACCACACAATTAACACTTAAGAACCGTGGCACTGGTGCTATCTACTACTCATATCAGCATCTTCGAAAGTGCAGTGATGGGGTCACTGCGACTCCTCCAATCAAACCTACATCCTCTTAATATTAAGACTTTACTGCCCTAAAAACTGACCTCGCAGATGAAGAAAGTGTGTGTGTGTTAAAACACCCACTACTCTCACAGTTGCAGTGTCCCTGTAGCAGAGACTTGACATTTGCCTGTTTGCGTTCAGCTTCTCTCTTCCTTTTGATTTTATTGGGAAATGTTTTACTTTTATAAAAAGAGTATACAATAACAAAAGTTCCTGCTCTACCAAAAGTAATTGCACTCCATTCCTCTATAAGCTGTGTTTATATGATCCATATCTGACCCACTCATATTCATATCTGAGGTGAAAAGTACAAATTCTGCTGCAAGAAATGGCATTGATCGCCCCTTATAATAATAATAATAATAATAATAATAATAATAATAATACATTTGTGTAGCACTCACTTAATTGAGTTTTTTTTTTGTATCATCTTTGTGGAAAAATCTGTAAATTTGTTTTGATGCCATCAGGTTTTGAAAAAAATCATGTTAATGATGCCACAAAACCTGTTAGAACATGGAAAAGTGCTTCTCTTTTAAGGAAAATGACTTCTTTACAGCCTGAAATATTACGAAACTTTTAAATGGAATTAAAAACAAAATATTTAGTTATAGCGGCATGATTAAAATGTGTTTGAATTTTAAGTCTGTTTGTTTTTTTGTTTTTGCCTCGACTCAGCAAACCTGGTTGGGTTCACTGAGCATGCAAACTTTATGCTTTTGCAGTCTCTCGTTTGTTAATGTAGCTATTCGCCCTGACTGCTTTTTCCACACCTTTCTGCATGACAAATTGCACCACTGATATTTGAACACATTTATTAAGATACAAGATCATAGTAATTTTCCACTTGACATTGTGATTCACATATTTTAATATTAAGCACCTCATCGTATTGTAGACCAGCAGAACAGCCCATGCATGTAGCATAAAAGCAAAAGCACCTCCAGTAAACTCTGATCAAAGTGACGGACTACTAAAACAATAGAGAATGTACTTAATTTCCCAACCAAACACACCTGAGGTGCCCAAGGGAGCTTTTTCCCTTTATAGTGAAAAGCATAAGCTTTCAGAAACCGCTCAAGCTTATTATAGCGCATCATGGCTGTGAAGATGGAGGCAAGGAGAGGTTACGAGTCCCCTGCAGGACGCCAGTGTTTGATTATGACCTCACTTCCACCCCATGCTGAATAATGAACCTCTCTTCTCATATTGACCAGTCTAAATGGAACACTTCCCTTTGGCATTGAGTCTCAATGGAACAGCACTCAGCTGTTTTTAATTACGCAGGTGGGGAAAAAAACTGGTTTGTTAGAAAGTGAATTAAAACACAGCTTCAAATTATTATTAAGAATGCGGAATAGTGTGAATCCTGAGGGCCACATTAAAATGGAGTGCTACATTAACTGATTCTAAAATCCCTAGTGACTAATTTTGAATTTTCATTCATTTCGAGTGTAATGGGGGAATTAAAGTGATTGTGGAGTTACAAGTGGTCCTCAGATGGTGTTTAAACTGAAATGGAACTTACAAGCAGAGTTAGTTTGGTGATTTGTGGTAAAATCTAAACAGGTTATCAACTGAGAAACCAAAAAGTGCTTGGTTTTTTTTTTTGGAGGGGGGGACAAATAAATAAATAAAGTGAATATTTAAACACAATGTTACTCTAAGTAGCTACACCGATTGAATACCAATATTTAGCCCCAACGAAGGAATGTTATGCAGGTTGTAACCACAGGCCACTTCTCACTTCCTGACTGATATTTTGGTGCTTCCACTCTAGTGGTAGTGAGTCTACAACCCACACACGTGGCTCAGGTAGTGTCAGTGTAGTGTCCAGAGCATGGAGCGGCTACAAAGAGATGGGCCAGTGCATTAGCAAATGTTGCACATTTTTTTCCAGATCTTCTTCTGAACATTGGGAACAAAATTTATCAAAAGAATGATTTCCTGAATAAATAGTGAACAATCATAATGTGACTAATGTGACCCCTTGTGCTCATGGAAAATGAAAAACTACTTTTGTGTCTTAAATTTGTATGTCATAAAATTGGTCGCCATACGTTTGAGTCTAACCTGTCCAATTTAGCTACCTTTGCAACTTTGGATGTTGGCCATTTTGCAAGTGCAATAACATATCTTCACAAAAATTGGCATGTCACTATATGCCCCTGAGTTACCTATCAGAAGATGACTTACATTTTTTAAATTGTCAGAAACTTTTCAAAACTTTGTCCAAATTTGGGTACCAAACTTTTCATCTTTAGCCAACAATAATGACAGCAATATTTAAACCGTTCCACCCAATGGTCAACTTTTGTTTTGTTTTTTAGCAAAATGGCAGATTTAGGTTTGTGTTTTAACTAAATGACATCACCGCACAATGGTTTCTTTTTGATCCTGTTTTTGCCCCGGACCACTGCTTGGAGTTATTAGAGCTCAAGCTTTAAAGGTGCTTAGAACCCTATTTGTGCTTAAAATAATATGGATTGCATTTACGAAATCAACAGGAAGTCAGCTGATTTGCGTCTAAAAATTACTTTTTTGTATGTTATACTTTAACAAACTCCTCCAAATGTTTTTTTTTTTGTTCCTCTCCAAGCTCCACTGGTCTTATCTTCAGGTATGTTGGATGTTAAATTGTGAAATTTTTTGACTTTTTAAATTTATGTCCGCACTGCGGGTGTCGAAAGTTGAATTTTCCCATAGACAGAAAGTTGTTATAACTCAGCCATACAATGTCTGATCAGTACCAAATTTTATAACTATGCTAAAAGTCCATGCACGAACGGATCTACATTTACTCTCATCTATAGCGCCACCAGGTGGCCACAGGAAATACAACATTTAACATAGACAAGGTAATTCTTTTTTTAAGTTATTTTAGAATTTGGACATATCTAGAATTTTTGCCTAAACAATAATAGAAAAAATTGACGAGATGTGTTTGTCATGATTTAACTGCTTGTATCATTTAGTAAGGGTAACAATTCTCACTTGAATACGTCTTCTAAATAAGAATTTTTAACATTACTCATCTTATCTTTAAACGTAACGAATCTGCAGAAACCCAACCTGGTAAACAAGATTAACAAAAGTTCCTGGGCTACCCCTTCAGACAAAAGACCAGCCAACTCTTCAGTCGCCATGCTTACGGTGCCACTATAGGAGAACTAAGGTAAATGTGCAAAGCAATCGATCAGTGCTGACAACAGACGAGCAAAGTGTACCAGAGTTTCTGTGCGATGCGCTTCACAGCTCCTCTCCTCCCACTCTCATTGTGTTCATATCTCTGTGTTGTGTCCACAGGGAGTGCGCTGCTCAGTTCCAGTTCATACAGACGCTGCCCCATAAATTTGAGCAGCCCTTTAGCCTGTAGGGTGCCAGCTGCATTGATGGACTTATCGAGCTGTTGGTTGAGATGGAGTCGAAGGCGGGAGAGGGTTTAACCACTGTCTCATTACCATGGGTAGCAATCCAACACATCTGCTTTATCATCTTGGGCCTCCTGTGTGGATCGTTCATTTGGGACCGGTATGTTCAAGAAATGGAGGGAGAGCTAAATTAATGACTTTTCCATCTCACTCTTGGAGAGAGTGATTTCAATGCTTTTTGCCCTGATTAATTATGATTGAGACCCAATCTGTGTGCTTTGAGCATGACATCAGAGAAGATGAGACGAGTCAGTCTAACACTGCGCTTTGATTAATGTTGTGGGAATGATTTTCAGGTCATACGTTTTGTGGGTTGCAGATGATGCTTGCACTTCTATCAGTGAATGCTGAGAAGAAAAGAAATGTAATCACAAGCAGCGTTTTTCCTTGTTCCGTGGTGTTCGGGGCATCTTTTTCAAAGGGGATGCACTAAGATACAAAAACATATATAATATATGTATAAATAGGTTTAGTCAGTTGTGAAAAAGCTTTCGGAAATATAAATAACAATTGTTTATTTTTCTAAGCGTACAGCATGCTCAGTGAGTGAATAAAAGGAAAAACAAAAAAACAAAAACAAAATGGAATTGAAATTTGGTGTTTGGCCTTAAAACGAGCATCAAATCTTATAGCTGTACACGAGAAGTCTGGAATTTTGTAGGATTACAAACGTCACATTAAGGATGATATCCAGTCATGAACTGAAACAGAAACCTCTGTGTAGGAAGCTTAAAACAGGGGCAGAAATGAAACGTTGAGAATATGAGAGGAAGCTAATCTTGATCATTAAACTCAAATTGAAGACCAAGTTTAATGTTCAAAGCTGCAGTAATCCAAAACATTCGTTCTTCTTTCTATCATATACACTGGTCAAATCACAAGTGGGGTCCCAATCCAGGTTCTACACCCTTTGAAGTACCCAACTACACAGCCTCCTGGATGCTACATCTATAAAGGATATTCAAAAGGCTGCATCAACCGTTGGTAAATGGGACAGTCAACTCTAGCCCCATTCAGGTGGAAATATGTTGCCATTATTAAGGCTAATACACTCTGATATGAATTTGAAATAAATATGAATGACGTAACCCGCCTATTGTTTACATTTTTTGGTTTAAAATTGGTTTAATTACTCACTTCCAAATTGGATCAGTTTTTGCAAGATTAGCGATGAATGAAAGTTCTTTCAAAGTTCTTTCACAAAGTTCTCTTTTGAAGCCGTGAGTAGGACTTAAAGAGCAGCTCTGGGGCGTTCATCTTACATTTTCAGACTTCAGAAACAGGAAAGAAATGGTGCGTCACAAAACCTCCCTTTTCTCCACTTTTTTGTCAAACAGCTCCCTGTGATCAGCCACCAACAGTATAAACCCCTCCACACCCATTTTCACGTGTTCCTTGATTTGTTCTCTGTCGCCGACTTCTTTCCTGTTTCCCCTGTGTGACACGGAGTGCATCTGTTGTACCGCAAATGCCATCTTCAGGCAGGGAGCATCATTGCATCAATAATTTCTAGACCCAGACGAAGAGCACCTTGCTGAAAAGCCATCTGAAAAGTCGTGCAAATCTCAATTCGGATCAGTGTGTAAAGTTTTATTATTAAAATAAAACTGTGATGTTTTAAAAGGCTGCTTACACTATTAACATTAGTAATTAGTAATAATAATAATAATAATAACAATAATATGTGTATTCAACATCACCCGCTATTTTGTGCTGATTCTGTTTGAAAAAAAAAAAAGCATGAAGCATCCCGGGATTTTTGTGGCAAAAAAAAAAGATGGTAACGATACATCCTCTAATTCAGTGAAAATGAGGACCTCTGTAATGGACACTTCATTTTCTGGGACTTGAAATCCACATTTCAAAGGTTGCAGAATCTGGATTGGGACACAACTACAGGATGATCAAGTAACACAAGACTGTAAATAAAGGAACCCTTACAGACAACATTGGCTGGGTGTTTGTCACTCTCTGTTGACCACAAACATTTAGTGATGCATCTTAAATCTGGCTGTTGTTAAATAGTTATGTAGGAAAAGCATAGCTTACAAAAGATCTAAAATGTGAACCTTTAATGCACAAATACAAACAAACTTGGGTAAAAAAAAGGCACTAGGTGCTAAGTGGAGCGAGTGAAAATGTAGTTTGCAGTTTGTCTGCAGGCAACAGTGAAGCATGGTGTGTCTAGGGCAGCACTTCCTCAAATTGAGTTGAAGATTTCCTCAGAATTAATGGAGTTCTCATTGCTGAGAAATACAGGCTGATAGCTGTTTTATTTATTCTGCAGCATCACAATTGTCCCAAACATACAACCATAGATTTCAATAAGAACTCTGTTCGGTGTGGAGAATGACGCGAAGTGATGGAATGGCCCCGCAAAGCTCTGATCTCACCATAGTCGAGTGTTTTTTTGGGATTACATGAGGAGACATGTATGAGACGGATGTGAGAAATCTACAAGATCTGTGGCAAGTTCTCCAAGGTTTTTGGAACGTTTTTAAAACAAGGGAAGTTTAATATAAAATCAGATAAAATCCCAGCTGCTTGATCTTGCGCAGTACACTATGTTCTTGCCATTTGTCTATATGATCAACATTTCGATAAACTGAGCTGCTACGTGGCCCTTTTTGGAAAAGTTTGTAGGTGACTAAAAGGTCAGATGATTTATTATATCAGAAACACTGTCACAGATCAATACACTGCCATGCTAATGTCAGCATGAGGAGACGCTCCTCACCACAAGGAGCAGATGAGGACAACAAAGGCCTGACTGGAATTAAAATGCAGTTGTGTGTTCCATTTACAGGTCAAACTCAATATGGAGCTCTTCCAAAGAGGGGTCAGAAGGATTCCCATCCACTAGATGGTCTCCCTCTGGAAAAGGGCATCTGCTGTAACAAAAGGTGGGAATCCTATGTCTGTGATTGGATTGTACCATATCAAATCCTTATCAATATTAGGATCTACAGCTGGTTCTGTATTAAAGGTAAAAATTATTTATTGCTTATAATGAGGGCTAGAAGTTATTGACCGTAAAATCAGATTTCCATACGCGTATTCAGATGTGAGAGTCACGCCTGGGCTTTACGTCCATATAACTGTCTATAAAATCAGTCTTTATCTAGTTTATGACCCTTCAGCATGTGAAGCTTGTTAAGTGGCGATCATGTTTTAGGATTCATTACTTTAGCCACATCTGTTAGAACCTGACACAAAGTGCTTTTGAAGAATAGAAGTCTGAAGGGCCTTTTTGACCATCTGGTTTAAATTACCTTTAAAACAGGTTTTTTGTGTGGCAATGCTTGATGTCTGTTTTAGTACAACCCCAGCTTTTTTAATGTATTTATTAAATTAAATTTATTTATATTTTTAATTTATTTATATTTACAAGTATTTTTTAGTACATTACACGACAAAGTTGAATTTGTAAAAAAAAAAAAAAAAAAAAAAAAAAAACATGCATATTATTACATCTTGTCCCTTTATTTACTGTAAAAGTCTTAAAAATTGAGAACGAACAGTGTTTGTTTTTATTACAAAAATAAAGTGTTCCGAAAAAAAATATTTGATTTTTGAAATAAATTCAAAAAGAAAGACAAGGTCAAAAGAATGTGGAAAAATGTATCAAAGAAACAACAAGTAAACCTCTCCTAAACCTTATACGCTGTACTAAGCACTCTTTGTGCCAGAACTTTAAAAAACCAAGCCATGTCACAGGTCTTGTACTTGGTTATCTCTTCTTTTCACCACAAAATGGCACTGGTGGCTTTGATGAAACTGAAACGCACATTTTCTGAGACGCACATTTTCTCACAATTTCTTTGAATTACCCTGCAAATTGTTTCATGACTCTTTTAATGTTCTTTTCAAACTAAAAAAATTGAAACAATAGGGGGGTTACATTATTCATACATAATTGAAAACAGCTGCTGTGATTGGCTGTGACGCACCAGTGCTTGCAGAAACTTTGTTAATTTGGAAATATGTGTTCAGGCTGGAACCTTGCCTTATTTTGAAAATTTGAAAATGTTATTTGCTATAGTAAATGCAGTTGAATGAGGGTTTTTAGGCAACAGTAAAGCATGGTGGAGGTTTCCTGAACAATTAGGGTTGCATTTCTGCAAATGGAGTTGAAATTTGATCAGAATTATTGGCATTCTCGATGCTGAGAAGTACAAGCATCGAGCTTAAGAGGTCCTCCGAAGGCTGCATAAACCCTTGATAAACAGGCAGGTGTTGCCTAGCCTCTTATTCTTCCTCTGTTTTCTGGCATTTTGCTTCTGGTACATTAGCGCCACCAGCTGGATCAGTACGTTTCAGAAACGTTCTTGTATTATTTTTCTTTTATATTTATGTTTTGTGTCTGATAAATCGTTAAGATCACTGTAAGTTCTTTCGTTGCTTAATTTATTTTCTAGTTTTTTAGGGTTTATTTTTATTTGTTCTATTCCTTTCTTTATTTTTTGTCTTTTTTATTTTGAATACATTGTATTAAAACATGCATAGCATTGTGGGATATCTGAGGCCAGAAAGGATCCGCTGAAGGCTGCAGTTTACGAGTTTTGCTGTAATGAGACGGCCTTGGCGCACTATTATGGTCTTAAAATACGCATTTGGGAGGATGCACACTTCTGGATTGGGACACAGCTGCTGACCCCAAACATACTGTCGCAGTAATTTAGAACTCTATTCAGAGTAATTTTGTCAAGTGACTTGGAATTATTTTCATGTTCTGATGAATGCCACTTAATAATGATTTCAAGAACCACATTCTCAAGTCATGACTCAAAATGAATTTGAAGGCTTTTTGTTTAGGCGTGTTTGGTTTTCAACTCCTCGATCTTGAGATGAATCTCTTTTTTCAGAAACGCTGGGCAAATATGATCTGCATACAGTAATAGAGAAGTTTCATTTTCTTATCTTTACACAAGAGGGAATTGATTGGATAAGTTTAGATGAGTTTATCACTGAGCAGAATCATATTTCATTTTCTACCTTATCTCTGGTTCTACGATTTTAAGCTAATACAGTTTTCTTGCTAAATTGGTGCAGTTGAGCTGATTAATACATTATTTTTTGCTTTTGATAAAGTCATGGTGCCACTTGTGAGTTGCTCGGAATCCTGTGATCTATCATTAGAGGCTGAATGGCAGATTGGACTTGGTTTTATGGCTTGAGAAATTAAACACTGGGGTTTTTGTTGTTGTCTTGGGAGGATGCCAGAGTCGTTACAGCTGTCTGTCTATGAGAGGAGAGGAATCTATACTTCTGGCAGACTCACTCGAACACCACACCACAGCTCAAGAGATTGACTGATTCATAACTAATGAATATTTTCCAGCTCTTCTCAGGGTGTGCATTTTAGTCTTTCCCAGTTCAGTTATCCAACAATTTCCATTACGATTTCCTTTACTCGCTTAACACAGAAAATAATGTCAAATTTGTTGAGTGACTATATTAATCAACATCTGAAAGAAAGGCTCATTTGAAGATCCTAAAAGCAAAGAATCATTTTAAGTCAAAAAATCTTCTTGGGCCTGAATCATCTTCGCTATATTAGTTCAAATAGTATATACTTCAAGGGTTATGTTGGTCAGTGATTACGCAGGAATTACTGCCAAAAGGTAAAGAAGGTAGAGTAAAATGATCTGTTCTAAATACTAAAGGTATGAGTAAAAATTACATCCCTTTAAAATAGATTTTTTTTAATTATTATATTCTTTAAAATAAAAGATTGCTCACATAACAGCTTTGAAAACCATATGTATTTCAGCCAAAAGAAAAAAAAGGCAAGGAAATACGGTGTAGCTGTCTTTGATCGGTTGATGATGAGGGGCAACCCCCTGCTTTCCCTCTTAAAGCCTAATTGGAAGTGACTGAACTGCAAATCCTCCACCGGCCACTTGAGGCTGGCTCCAGAAATGAGCAGGTTCTCATTCACTCCACTGTTGAAATAAAAAAAAAAACAAAACTCTGTTTTCCATCCCTGGCTCCACTAGTTTTGTTGATTTCTTGAGGGAGAGATGATTGACAGTTCTTCCAGCCCGCCATGTAACGCGTGATCCTGGTGTCGTTCATTTTATTGGAAGAACTCGGCTACTCGTTGTGTTTTTTAGATTTACTGACAGTTGTTTCTTTTGTGTGATTTTTATTTTTGTGTGTGTGTGTGTTTTTTAGACCGTCGACTGTGTGGTTTCTACGCCTTTTTCCCGCCTCTGTCAATCTTTTGCCAATTTTCGGTTACAGGGAAATGACGCACTTTCATGAAGGCGATGGCTGGTGACGCTCACTTTGAGCCTCATTTCACTTCGCCAGAAACCAATGGATGACTTCACTGACACTTCGCTCATGTTATATATACAGTCACTGGTTGATAATCACGTAGAAAATGTTTTTTAAAAGAGTAATAAAAATAAGTTCAGGGCAGGGATAATCATTTTGCCCTCAGCTGTACATTTGTACAAGCTGTGACGGCACTGAGCAGTCTGGCAGCACTGACAGTCTGTGCAGCTGGCATGTATTGGAAAACGTTTCAGCATTTCTAAGAACAATAAAAGCAGTTTAAGACAATTTGTCAGTTTCAGACTAAATCAGTAGCTGCGTTTCCATCCAGCTTTTTTTTTTAATATTGCATAAAAATGCCAACATGTGCATAAAACCCAATGCAATGCCTGTTTTGGTCGGAACTGGGGCGCTATGGGGAAGCATAAATGGACTAAGTTTTAACCTTGTTTTTGACGTTCTAAATTCCTAAAATCTGTCATCCAAGTGGTTTGGGATTGTCAACGATGTTGTCTGCTTTAAAAAAATTACAATCAAAATGTGATTGCTTTAATCAACAATGGTGTCTGCCTTTGAAAGATGTGCCTCATATGGTCACGCGGTCTCTTGAACATGCTGTCTGATGCTGTCAACTAGACCCTCCCGTGGGAGTGGAATTGGATATAAAGAGTTTTTAATTAAGAAGGTGGGAAGAGTTCGGTGCTTCCTCTCCGTCCAATGACAAAGCCTGTGGTCTGAACCGCTTAGAGCGTTTTAGATTATGAAGCCTCTAGGTTTGGTTTTACCTGTTTGCCATGTAACTTACTATTGCTTCAATGCTTTTGCTATGAGCTAAAGCAGGGGTGGCCAACTAGTCAGAGACTAAGAGCCACTTTTTTCTATGTTACTGCAAAGAGCCACATCATACACATGGGTACACATGAACATCATCTTTTAGAAGATTTGAAGCTTTGAAATGCTACGTGACATATAAGGCAGATCGGCTTGCCATTACGTTTAACAAAAAATATAAACTCTCCCACTCTGGCAAAAACGTCCTGTGTTCTTCATATTTTTGTTCGGCTGTGCTTTTCGCCTACCATTTCAAGAGGTAACTTGATGGAAATAGTTTACAACACACCAAAGATTCTCTCGTCACTCAAACAGGCTCACATGGTCAGTGTGCCATCTAGCTTTGGTGGGAGTGAATGACAGCGCCAGCTAAGCATTTTTGATGCATGTCATGTGACCGCTCCTGAAGAGCCGTATGAGGCTCGCGAGCCGCGGGTTGGTCACCCCTGAGCTAAAGTATCACATTATGTAACAAAGGCTTAAAGGGTTAATTATAACAATTTAGTGCATTTCTATAATTATTAACAATAAACATTACACAGTTTACCATAACTTTAATCAAAGCTAATGGTAAAGGTAATGATTTTGTTCTCTTGGGCTCATTGGATGGAAACAGCGCTTTATTTGCGAATATTTTATGCGATATTCCAGGTTTGCACTTAAATTTAATTCACATCTTTGTATGGAAACATTGCTAGTGGCTGTCGAAATCTTTCGGAGTTTGCTTGTAATGTTGCTTGCTAAGTAATTTAGAAAGAGCTCCCACCAGGGGGCAAAATATGATTCGTCCAAACTTGCACTGGATTTCTGTCTTATAAAGGTTTTGGCAATTATTTAGTAAGTGGCCTCCAGGTTTTATTTGATTTCATTTTAAATGTTAAATTTTAATTCTTAAAGAAATTTCTGCTTTAAACTTTACAGTTATTGGGGTAATAATCTCATGGCTTTAGGTTGACTTGTGTACACCTGGAGTATTTTAGTAATAAAAATGTTCATTTGCATTACAAGCTTTGCATTTTCATTACAGGAATAAATAAACTCAACTATTTTTATTGAACAGAATAAATTATTTTTCTATAACCTCAAGGATTGGCAATTATGCTTTAATATTTTATGGAACTTACACAGATATCTGGACATTAATAATGCACTAATCACAAAATGTAACTGATTTAAGTTACAAAGCAGTAGCTTGACTTGCTGCAACACACAGAGATGTACAGTGTGTTCTAAACATATGTCTATGGGACAACCCATGAGGGGAGGGAGGATCGTGGTGGACATTGGAGATCCAGCGGAACTATAAATCAAAAGGTTACAGTGAGGTAACCACCGGTCATGACTCCTCTGTATTTCTACTGTCAAGAGATTGAAAGAGTTTTTTAAATGGAACTTTTTCAGGGGATTTCTACAAATTTCTTCTGATCCTGAAAAATCCGTTCAAAGCTACCCTTCAAAATAATAAATATAAAAAAAGAAAGAAGATTTTGTGTAGAAGAAATGAGACAACATATGTTTTCAGTCAGTGCTCGGTTGGATTCATGTTTTACATGTTTATGCATTCAGTCATCTTTAAAATGCACATTTTTAGTCAGGTTGATTCAAATGCTAAAAACACTTGCTGATTAATGTGTTTGGAGTGACTCAAGTCAGTTTGATCTCCCGCAGAGAACACAGGGTTTGATGAGTTTGTTCAGCTGAGCCAATTAATTCATAGAGATGCTGGGGGCAGGCTCACTGCACCTTTGTGATTGGCAGCTTAGTTGTCCAATCAACAGTCAGCCTCAGAAGAGATGTGCTACTGGGATGGTCCAAGTGCTGTAGCTTTTTCTCATTTTAAATCTGATGTGGCTAATTAATGCTTGATGGTTTTGTTTTACTTTTGCCACTGTTGAAAAAAAAAGAATAAAGTAGTGAATAAAAGGAAGTAGTAAAAGCACTAAACATAAGTAAAAGTACACAGTTCAATCGATTAAAATCTCACAAGCACCAGTATCCCGTAGTATTGTGACCTTTAGTGCACAGCACTGTTGCACAACAAGAATGCAAAATAAACACGAACCAAAAATTGCATTATTTGTACATTTTCATTAGTGTTGAATTGAATTGAATTAGCCTTTATTTGTCACATACACTGTTACATGTAGTGAAATTGGACCCCTCTGGCCACAGACATAGACAGGGTGGGAACAGGCCAGTGTTGAGAGGTAGCATTTATAGAGAGAAACAGAGAAAATGGATATACATTAGGTAAATTAGCTTAAAAAAAGAGCCTTTCCGCATTGTCCTTCAAAGAAAAGAGCACTGTGGAGCAGGTTAAAAAAAACCATTTGCAATCAAGCACATTGACAAATACAGGAAAGAACATCGCAGGATGAGGTAGGGGTCGGGGAAGTGGTGTAGTCGCTGTAGTCCGCAGCCGGCATTTTCCTGCAGCCATGAGGGCGCTGTACAATGACCCGTCAGATTACAGCGGTGGGGAAAAAAAGCATTATGACAAACAGTAAAGATGCTCTCTTGAACTATTAATCAGATTAAAAACAACATTTTAAGTAGGTTTTTGTACTAACAATTCCAAATGCTTTCCATTCTATCCATTTTCTGTAGCCATTTTTTCTTGACGGTCACATGTTTTTGTCGTTTTGATTCATGTCATTGGTGCATCGCTCAGATGCACTGTTTACGGCCCTGTTGATTTTGATCAAGCTAACCCCGGATACATCCCGGGAGTCTTTCCTTTTCTTCATCTGGTATCAGTACATCGCCATCAACAAGAGCATGATGTTCTTTCAAGGAAAGCCAAGGACCCTTAGCATTCGCTCCTCCGTCAGGATCAGTTCCTTCAGTCTGGGTCGTTTTTTTGACGGGTGAAGATAAACAGCCTTCCCTCATGTTAAATGAGCTGAAAAAACAAACTCGGCACAGGATTCTATGAGAGACATTATACAGTTGCCTGTACAAGGGTGACCATGACTAATCTTCAGCTCAGGAGATCAATTTTGTCCAATTCATTTCTCATCACAGCTACGTTTGTGCAGCCTGCACTGCAGCTTGTCCTCTGGTGGTGGAATATTTGTGAACCATTCATAGCGAACACTCAACAGTCTAATGTGCATCTGCATTTTTCTACAATGCATCACTGCTACAAATGAAGATCTTGATGGATGGCCTCTGTTATTCCAAACTCCATCCTTCTGTAATAATGCATCACCTGTTGTGCTCCGGTTTGCAGATTCTATTTGAAATTATTCTGCGATAATGAAGTGCAAATGCCCTTGCTTCTGATATTGAACTGCTTCATTGTAACAACCTTTCCACAGGCATCTCATCGCCTTTTCCTCCTTGCAGCTAGTTAAAAACTCTGGCTTCTTTGAAAAGACAGTAAAAGATTGTTATTTTGCTATTGTTAATATCACAAGCTTCGATTTATCATTTAAACAAGTCGGTGTGCTTGATGAAACATGAAAAAACTCGGTATGATGAGGAAAAAACAGCCATTACAGAAGAATTTTAAGTCTGTTTACCCCCACATGAGTTGTTTTTAATTCTCCTCGCTTGGAATAAAAACAGCGGCTGAACAAAATGTCATGGCACAAAATATCAATATAAAAAATTCATAACACGTGTCGTGGAGTTATTGTGGTATATCGTCTAGGAGCTGAAGTGTATTTACTTCCTGAATCTATGGTGCTTCTGGTCACTTCTGAAACTTCTTTAACTTGTCTTTTTGTTTTATTTAATATTTACCAGTATTTCATTTATAGTTACCCTTATATGAAACAGTAAGATGCCAATTCCTTAAAACCTACAAATTTTGAAATGCCTAATGCAATCCTGAACTTGATCTCTAGAACTAATTCGAGAAAAAAAGTTACGATGAACGAGAAAGTATTGCTTTGCCTATACTCCAAAAGACCTGAAGGCCAGATTATCTATGACCCCCAGGATGAAATTAAGCCACTATTGACACTGGGCTGCAGCTGCCCTCTGGAGTTTTGCTTGCAAAAACTCTACATTCCCCACAATGCAACATAATCCTGCGAACTCACTGCAGTGCAGCAAGCGGGTTCCGGCTTCATTATTCATCAGCAGCCAGAGCAGATTTCAACTTTCACCTACACCCTCACCAAAAATGGCTAAATAGAAGTTGGACTCTAAGAACCGGTGTTTCGAGACAGACGGAGGGCACGGAGGTAAAAGGCAAACCTGTGTTCCTTCTTTGTGGAGATTGTTTAGCAATAATCAAAGAATACACTCTATGAAGACACTATGAAACATCTCAGAAACACAAAGACGAGAATATGAGCATGGAAAAAAGGCTCAGTGCACAAGAATATATTGCTTTATTCATTTAATCCTTAAATATAATTCTCTGCATGTAGCCCAATGAACCAAGACCTAACACAATCATTTCAATAAACATCGAACCAGTCCGGCCCTCGGCTTGTAGCACACTTGGTGTTTTGACCCTCAGTAACATTTGACATTGACAACCTTGCTTCACCTACGGTTTATATGAGAAATGGGAGTAACATTATTAAATTAAAGCTGCAAGCAGCAGTCAAAAGGCTCAAGCACCTTTGGCACCATCGTCTCTCCGTAGCCAGTTTGTTGCAATATCCATTACGATGGATCCTTATTTGAAAGAAGTATTCAAGCAATAATTGTCAACATTCAAGAATAAAGCATGCAAATATGAAAATTTAAATCACATCTCCACCTGCCATCAGAAACATTGACTCTCTTACATTATTCAAATCAAAACTCAAAACCCGCCTATTTAAGACGGCTTTTAATGTTTAATCTGTACCTGCACTATTGTTGTGTATTTTAATATTATTTTTCTTAGTATTTTATTGTTCTTGTTTCATTGTACGGTGTCCTTGAGTTGCCAGAAAGGCGCCTTTAAATAAAATGTATTATTATTATTATTATTATTATTATTATTATTATTATGACCACCAGGGGCCTGTACCATGAACGTAGATGAACAAACTCAGAGTTACAGGATTAGTTTTGGGTTGACAAATCCAAACCGATGCAATGAAGCATTATTGGTACCATGATGAAGCTCATCAACTTCCTTTGTTAACCCAGGCTTTGATCCTTAAGCATGATTACTTGAGGCGCGCGTGTGCACGTAAAAGAGTGACGTGCCACCGAACAACCAATTGTGTTTGACATGGAGAGAGAGAGGTCCTTAAATTTCTCCGCTGAGGAGCAAACTATTATAATGCAGAAATACAATGAATTTAAGCACGTTTTACAAGCACGCAGTAATACCGTGTCTGCTGCCAATGCGAGAGAAGACTGTTGGAGAAAGATTGCGGATAGCGTTAATGCGTAAATTAAATACATATTTTATACATCAAGGTCTAATTATGTATATGTAACGTTACTTTATGTATTTGCACGCCCGTAAAAATTATTTAAACACTTTACAATAACAGTGTAATTGTTAAAAGCATTTGACCGGACAAATGAAGAATGATCGAGTTGTAGTGTTACTAACTACTTTTCAATTACTGGATTTCAATATGCTTTCACTACTGAACTACTGTTAACAGTTAAAATAATTTAAAATTATTTTTAAAATCTGTATCTTTCATACAAGTAACTATCAGGGAAGGCAATGGGATTTGTCTGTCCCTAAAAACTCTTTCTCTGCGAAGCGCTCTTCGAACAATTTGCGCGGAAATGTCCACGGGATTTCTCAGAAAAGGAAGAGCCATTGCAACAGACACTAGAAATTAGTTGCGTCACTTAAATGTTCTCTACTGATTGGTCAAATTTCGTTTTGAGATCTCGAATCCAGAACTTAACCTGCCCCGGAGCAGGTTAGCCGTGCAGCGCAAGTTACCATGGCAATGAACACCAACTGAAGCCGAGTTTCTTTCATGGTACCTAAAACTCAGCATTGGTGCAAACTAATCCCAAACTTACCTGGCTAGCCAGCTAATCCGGCTTCATGGTACAGGCCCCAGGTGGCGCAAATGTGTCTAAATATTTATTTTCTGGTATTGTTTTGACCAGTATGCTTGTTGCTTATTTCAAAATTAGTAAAAATATCAGTATAAACCTGGAAAACATTTTCCATGTTGCCACTAGAGGCACTATAACAGACACTGTAGGTTGCTTTATAGAGTTGTTCAGTCATGGACCAGTAACATGCATGGCAAGTTTGAACCTGATCTAGGAGTTATTAACAACTTCCTGTTTCCATGTTAAAAAGTGTGAAAATAGTTAGCTACAATAGGGTTCAATGACTTTTGGTGTTCGAGCCCTTAACGCGCTCTCTCCATCATTTAGAGGAAAAAGAGGACTTAATACATCTGTTAGCACTGACTCAGTTAGTACTGAGTTATGATGTCAATATTTATCTTGGTAAAGGATGACATTTATATCTGTAAAAACAAAACGAACATGGATAATACATTTCTAATTTCATTTCAACTGGTTACTGAGCAAATGTGTTTTGAATATTTTAGTTGACTTGAATGTTCAATCATTGGCTTAAATCGTGCAGTTGGGCTTGAAATGAGGTGAAAAAGCTTTATTACATGTGTTAAACAGAAGTCTGTGCTTTCTGTTCCTTCAGTGATAAGTGAGAACTGTGCCTGATGGATAAGGTGGAGATTTCTTTGTACATTTCATCATACTTGCATGTGCTTTCTTATTAAAGATGTCAGAATTTCGAGACTTTGTACATTTCTTTTGGGAGAAGACTCTTGATGGTGTTCTACTAGATGAGTGGTAACTACACTTAAACACTGCTTCAAAGAGAATCTGAATCAAAATCTGTTTAATGTTAACACATTCTATATATATATATATATATATATATATATATATATATATATATATATATATATATATATATATATATATATATATATATATATATATATATATATATATATATGTTAAGTTTTGGGACCAAGGTAATAATTGATCAGTAAAGTATAAATAAGTTTACGCATTAGATGTATGCATGGGACATATATGAGAAAGGTCATCCTTCTTTGTCCATAGTTGAGTTGTTTTTCTTTTAAAAAGAAGGACAAACTAAAGGAATGGTTATTTGTTAGCAGTTAAGAGGTTGATGATTCTTTCTGGCCAATCAGTGAGCTCAAAACCTGACCAGTCAGCAATCAGCAGGATGTTGTCACATCGAATCAGAGAAAAGTATCACCATGGCCTAACTTGGCCTGCGTTTAACCCTTAGAGTACCTTAAGGACTAGAATACGGAGCATGGTGGAAAAGCATGCAGTTAAGCCATCCCGCACTTCGCAGCTATAATCGCTTCAACTAATAGCTTCAGCAAGATTACGGATTGAACTGTCTATATACCAGGTTGGGTATAATTTAAATCTCTTTTTAGCTTGCTGGAGGGTGCTTAGGTCATGTTTTTTGCACATTTGATGTATATTGGTGACGTTAATCTCAGGGAGATTCTGGAGGAAGCGCATGTAGAATGTAGCCATTGTAAATTTGGAACATACTGTGCTCAATTGAGAAGAATGCGGAAGTAGTAGTGCAACACTGACTGTGCTTTTGACAGCGTTTATAAAGAATGATAATTATTTTGTTTGAAAATGTGTTTTTTAATAAAGAGGGACAAAATGGATTTTAGGAGTTCCTGATGCACCCGATATAGTTATGGTTTGAAAACCATTGTTTTTTTTTTTTATTCAAAAAGAGCTAAATACACTTTTAGAACATGCTGCTTTTAGTCACAAGAACAAATCTAGAGCTAGGCTATTTTTTACCTTATTTTAGACCTTATCTCTTTAATAATTTTAAAGTTTGTTTTCTACCTGAGTCTATCTGAAACATTCATGTCCATAAATAAAGACCAAAAAAGCAGCTGTATTTAAAAGTAAACAATGTATGATTATTACCATTTTATAGTCACGTTTACATGTTGTGGTTGCATTTGATCTATTTACAGGTCCTGGGTCAGTGCTAGTGCCATAGACTTAACTAGGGCAACCATATTCTGATTTCCAAAAAAGAGGACAATCGGCACAGCCCTCGGGACAGAAACTCAGACAGGCTTCTCAGAGGTTGATGAATATGCTTTATTTTGATTCAGTGATGCAAAATTAACTTCTGTAATAAAATAAAATGAAGTCTGTAAAAAATAAACAAAATAAAAGCTCTCTTAGACTCTTTTCAAATAAATAAATATGGAATAATGATCTAAATATGAACTCTTCTGTTCAAAAATCCAGCTTCAACAATATATCTCTTAATAACTGTAATAAAATAAAAAAAAAAAATTGAAGAGTCTTGCAAGACGCTAACTTAATAAGCAGAAAGGATCTAGACTTTTCATCTTTAGTTTTGAAACTATTTGGATCTAGAGTTTTCACTTTTAGTCTTTTTCATCCTGTGAGGAGCAGACCTGCCCAACCTCTCGGTAATTAAATAGCACAACAAAGTCAGATTGTGTGCAATATATTGTAATGTAATATTGTGTTCGAAGCACTGGGCAATTTACGTAACGCGTAACATCAGACATTGAATTTATAAAACCCGCCGGGACACCCCAGACTGGACGTAAAAAGTGGACATGTCCGGGCAAAAGAGGACAATTGTTCAACCTAGACTTAACGGAATATGCTTGCTGCATCACTTAATCATCTATAGGAGTCGCCAAAGAACAAAAAAAAAATGTCAGGCATGAAGCTGTCATGGAGAAATGCACTTTCATACCACTGTTATTCAGTGGTGGGCAGTAACAAAGTATATGCAATTTGTTACTGTACTTAAGTAGCTTTTCAAGTATCTGTACTTTTAAGTATTTTAATTCGGATAGCCTTTTTACTTTAACTTCACTACATTTCACAGACAAATATCTTACTTTTAGCTCAACTACATATCTTACTTTTAGCACAATATCTTTCTTTTAGTACAACTACCTTTTTATTTATCTGTGGATAAAAACTTTGGTCCAGTATGCACGAGCCACCAATCCGGGTGCAGCACGGCTCTGTTTTTGAATTGCTTTGGCTACCGCTTGGTGATATTTACTCGGTGCAAATGCAGTTCAGTGTTAGTTTAAGAAATCTCCAAAAACTACTTTCTGTTACAGTAATCTGATATGAGCAGGTTATATTCACACACAGACATTTAGGTACAATATAGTAAAAGAAAACTTGTGAGCTTGTGTTTAATAGTAGTTGAGATTAAACATTTTTTTTATTAAACATGCAACTATGTTAAAAATAAACCTTAAATTGAAAAGGCCTGCTCTGAAACCATGTTATTTCATTTGGTTTTTAAGGAAATTTCGATTCAAGGGTTTTGAGCTCGTGATCATTTACCGTATTTTTGCCATATAAGACGCACTGGCATATAAAACGCACCCACTTTTAAATGAGGAAGATCTAGAAAAAAAAGATTCTGAACCAAATACTGTAGTAAAATATTTTATATCAACTGTGTAAAAGTTAACAGCAGTTTAAGAACAATTATATGCCAGACATGTAACATGAACAGTCAGTAAACAGTAAAAGTAACAAAAAAAAGGCTGTAATCTTTCATACCTGCTCCTTACGATCAGAGCAGAGATGGGTTTTAGTGCGCACCGCCGGGTGTACAACTACAAATATGACCGACGGCTCCGGCGTGTGATGGGAATTTTCCTATATAATTCTACCATCTAGTGGTCATTTAGCGAAATGTAATTTGAGAAGCTTTTAAGAGCACACTTCATACTTCAGTCCGGCCCTTCTTCCGGCGCTTTTCTCGAGGTTCTTCTTCCAATGCGGATAACACGTGTGTAGGAAATGCATTGAGACTGCTAAATCTTTACAATAAATAGCTGCATTTGCTCTGTTCTCTCTCAAACGGTCTCCAGTGTTTATTATCAATTGAGAAGGTATATTTTTACCATAACAGGAGCTAGGCCGAAGCCGCGGCCTCTCTTATGCCTCTCTTATGGCCATGACCGCCTTCCGCTTAGCTCTGCATTCGCCGTATAAGACGCACCAACTTTTCTCCCTCAGTTTTGGGAAGAAAAAGTGCGTCTTATACTGCAAAAAATACGGTAAATACCTTCATAAGTGTCAGTCTTTTTACATGTTGGTTAGGCACAAGTCTTGACAAATGATAGTACTTTAGATAGTTAGAGAGTAAATTTTAAGGCGAATATTTCTGTACTTTTACTCAAGTTAAATTCTGAAGGGAGCACTTTTACTGGAGTAATATTTGTCCACCACTGCTGTTAATAAATGTGACCGTGAAATCTGACATACGGCAGGTTTTTATACGTATTCAACATTGACACAAGAGGCCTCGGCTCCTGGCAATCAACCCTAAACTACTAGGCAACTTTCAAACCTTAGACCTGGAGATCTGAGTCTGACTGAAGCTTTCTACTCCATGTTCTTGATCTAATTTGAAAGCCACAAGATGTTTCTAGGTCTGTATTGATGAATTTTGCCAAAGTTGGTCCCCCCACACTATTTCAAGTAGCCCACCACTTTGTGTTAGTGAAACTGTGACGTCAAAAGACACTTGACTGTGCCAATAATATTAAATTAATGCCATTTCAGTAAACCTTTCCTAAAAATACCCTGAGAAAAGCAATCTTTTTCCTAATCTTGGAGACTTTGACTTGAGCTTGACCCTTAAATCTGGAGCTTTGAAGTCCTCGGTTTGGCAGAACGTCTAGTGCCCCTCTCTTCACCCTTTATTGGAGTTCAAAGTCTGTTCCCGTAATGGATTGATGGGTTTCTGATTGGCGAGTGTTTGAAGGAAAAGGTTATATATCTTGACATCGGTTCCTATTATCCAGCAGCGTAAATCTACTCTAGGAGCAAATGTCAAGAAAACGTGTATTAGCTCTGTCAAAGATGGTAAAGGGCACCACCAAACTTGTTCTAGCCTCTTTATAAAAGTCGGATTTGTTGTTGGCCTTTCATTGCACCTGACCACAGATGCATATCTTCTAACTTCATTTATCCCTTTAGCCTAAATCTTGCTCTGTCCATGGAGATTTGTCGTCACTTAGCAGAGCCTTGCTGATTCACGGGCGGAGATGCTGACACACAAGCTATTGAACACCTGCGCCGCATTATATTTTAAATACATCATTAAGGAAGGATGAGAGGTCTTGGTAATTATTACGTGGAAAAAAACGTTGTTATTGACTTGCACTACAAACAGGAGCAGGATTATTATTAGTAGTATTAGTGTTATTATTTTTTCAGTCGTGTGCTCCCTATAGCCATTTCGAGTGCTAATGGTGGAGAGCTGTTGATGTGAAGAGATAAGAGCCTTTGATCTCATGATAATGTGTGAATTTCCTTTTTTGGGCAGTGAAGTAAATGAAAGGGCTCTTATCTCTCGCATCCTTCATCTGGGAGTTTTGCGAATGCTGACAACCTGTTTCCTGAAATAAAAATGTCTACTGACACTCCTGTGATTCATTAAGGCCAACTGTTATTCATCCAAGAGGGTTTTGTCAGGCGGGGGGAAAAGCGTAAAATATTCAACAAATTAATTTCGAGTTTGTGAAGGTGTGATTCGTGAGTTACTCTGTGGAACCAAACGGAGCATTTGTCTAATGCAAATGATCTGAGCATGTGGTGTGCACCTGGTAGGAAACATGAGGGAGTTTTGGCTTCTACACACCATTACTGAGCAAGAGATGGGGGCTGGTTGATCTGACTTGATGTTTGGAACTAGCTGAATTTGCTTTAAAAGTATTTTACAGTGTCTGTTTATTCACAGTTTCGTCTGTGTAGTGCAACACAATATGGGGCAAACATGAAGCTCATAACGTTGGTTCATTGTCAGTCAAAAAGATGGTTGGTTGATAGACACAGATTCATATTTCATTAAAATCCATGTAAGTTACAGAGATTTCATTGACTAGTTTGTAATTTTCGTCAGAAATTAATGGTTAATTTAGTGTGAATATGAAAAATTGTATACTTTTATTCTTTCTTGAGTACATTTTTAGTTATGCATCTTTAACTGTGCTACTTTTCTTCTACCTGCCTTAACTACCGGTACTTTATTATTCTATTTGAATTTTTTTTTCTACAGTAAACCCTGTCCAATAACATAGTGTATAAAGAAATTTTCCTGCAAAAATGAGACCTGTAGAATGTAATCAATCCAATACGATCACATCAATATGACCAGTGGAAATTATTTTGCAAGAACAGCTCGTTTATTTTCTTTAATCATTTAGATCACCAGGGAAATAGTTGAATGTTTAATTATGTACCAGTTTTT
>SRMA01025559.1:0-77103 GCA_007224835.1 Danionella cerebrum
GGGCTGGGCGATATGAAGCAAAAAATATATCTCGATATATTTTGCTATATCTCGATATACAATATATCTCGATATCGACAGGATTTAACCCCCCCCCCCCAAAAAAAAATAAAAAATAAAAAAAACTACTGCAAAAAAAAATATTACAAATTTCAAAGTCGTTTTTTTATTGAAGCTCAGAGGTGCTTCTGCAAATTTTCTTTCAGAAATCCTTGTATACATATTATAAAACAATAAAGAAATACATATTGCCTTTCATTCAAAACTAAAAAACAGGCAATGCATAGGAACAAAGTGCTCCTGTAACATTTAGGATATAAACAAAATCCCTGATAACATAAATAATAATTTAACTGTAAAATAACACACATTGCCTTCTTTTCATTCAAAAATAAAACAACTAAACTCAAGCTCATCTTTGCAGGACCTCTGTTGTAAGTAACCTTTTCCAATTCAGCAGCAAGCCGCGCTCTCTCTGTAGTGTACAGTCGCGGGAGTTCCTGTCTCGAAAAGTAATGCCGACTTGGTAAACTGTATCTGACTGGGATCAAGTGTTTTTAGCATACGTTTAAAGCCACGTTGTTCAACGACGGATATGGGTGCCATGTCCACCGCTATGTGAAATGCCACGGACTCTGTGATGCTACACCACCTTGCGCTATGTCTTTCGTATTCTGCACTCCGCGTTATAGAATTGTGGAGATTAGTTGAGCTTTGGTTGGCAGCAACTTTCACGGCATTCACGGCAGTAGACATCTGTCTGTTGTTCGTCTGACGACTTAAAACCAAAGTATTTCCATATAATGGAGCCAGCTGTTCTTTTTTTGCAACAAGTTCTAAAGCCTCCGGGCTGGTTGCGGGCACCGCCATGTTGAATGAGACGACAGGCAAGGGGAGGGGGAACAAAAGCAGGGAGGCGCGGACGAGCACAGCACAGAGAAGGCACACAAGCAAATTGGCGAAAATTAAATATAGACATTATATCGATATGTACGATATGCCAGAATTCATATCGAGTTTAAAAAATATCTCAATATATTTTAAATATCGAGATATCGCCCACCCCTACTATCACGGGCATATTCGTAGAAGAACAACCGCGAGTCCCTCTTGCGTTCTTGCTAAAGTACCATCCCGATCCAAGTCCACTCCCACCGGAGGGTCTAGTTAAAATGTAAATCAGACAGCATGTTCGAAGAGACCACGTGACCATATTTGGTGTTTCTCAGAGACGAAGTAATCAAATCTGGTGTATCTTTCAGAGGCAGAGGCCATTGTTATCCACAGTAATCACAGATACGGATGGTAATAGCTTTAGCACCTTTGCAACACAAAGCAGAATCCAGAAGTGGTTGAGAGTCTCAACCCCCCCTGATTTAAACTCTCTGCAACACTGTTAGATTTCTGTTGAGTTATTTACACTTTCACAAATGTTATTGTAAATAAAAGTATATACAATAAAGAATAAACAATGAAGAGTTAAAACAAGAGGAATCTTTTCCAAACTGACCTGTCCAGGTTTGATGTCCAGAAACTGCAACACTTCCTTGACCATGACTGGTGTGTGAAGGGGTTTCTCATTTTGGAGTGGCATCTCAGATGTACTGAGATCAGACTCAGAGCTTGAATGTGCAGAGCAAACAAAGGGCCTTCCTTGTTGCCCCAGCTTTCTCCAAAATCCCTTGAATATTCTGGAGCTGTGATGAGGAACTACACCGTTCCATACTGAAGCCATTAAGCAGCTATTGTATATGGACATCTGGATTCTGCAGAGAATAGATGACAAAAAGAGATACAAGTTCAAAAACAATTTAATGTGCTACCGTACAAAATCACTGTGGTGTCATCTACCAAGTGAAGTAGCCATAGACTGTACAAAAGTGTTCATGAGATCTCACCATAAGATGCTTTTTCTGAATCATCACTAATGATAAAATAATACAAATACAAATGATTAATTAATAACTACAAAGTAACTCTTATTCAGAGTGGGGCCAAATGTTCTCTGAATAGAGTTGATTTTACTCTGAGCATTTGTCTGTGTAAAAGGCTCAAATTGGACATAGCCAGCCATGGAAGTGGCACTGTCTGACCATTGCTATTGGGCAAATGGTCTACATAGATTGGATGTAGAGGTAGAAGATATGCCAGAGTGGCTTAAAGTGTAATATTTCCCCAGAACACTTTTTGAGATTAATATACTTTGGTTTCTGTCTGTGGTTTATTGCAACCTTAACCATAAGCATTATTGCACCAAAAAATCTGTACATTTGAAACTTTCTGTTTTAAAAAGGAATGGCAACAAAATAAAATTGCAGCATACTTGCGACTTCAAGGTCACAAAAAAGCAGATGTCACTGGGTTCAGTTAATTTGCATGACAAAAAAAGCAGAGAATTATGAAATTACAGAGTTTTTTTGATAATGTGTTAAAGTTATGCCTCTCTCTCTCTCTCTCTCTCTCTCACACTCAAGTATTATTGAGTTTGATGAAATTAAATGTAGTATCAGAAGCTCGGAATCACAAACATCTTCATGGGGAGGTCACACTACTCCTGGACCATGCGAAAGTTCTCCGCACATTATGAACCCGCCCACAAAAACAGAGTAATCAAAAACAGTTTTTAACTCAACTAAATTATATCAGGATGCTCTCTAATCTACTTTATAGCAATACTGGCGTCCTAATTTGCTTCATATTGAGTAATCAAGAAAGCTCACGGACTCAAGACACATCACATGACCCGATAACGCAAGTCAAAATCAATCCCTGCCGAACTTTTAGGAACCACACTGCTTTGGCAGGGACTTTGGTGTTTACATCCCAACCCGCGATCTCATTGAAGTCAGTGTAGTTTTTTTTCATAGTGTAACAGTGAATAACAGGACTGAGAAAATGAGCAGTGTTTTATGCAATACACTTTTGATGCAAACCTCACTTCCTGCAATCTCATTAACTCTTAAATGCCCCTGCTCCTTTCCCTATGGTTTTTCAAAAGGACCCCGCTGAGTTTTTAAAACATTTCAGAAATCCCTGAAATGTTTTAACTTGTTTGTTTCAATTTTTTCCCCAGCTGTGATCATTTTCTGCATGCATTGGAATCTGCTCACTTTTGACACCAGCCTCAAGTAAGCAGAGCAGTCAATGAACTGCGGCTACAGGCAACTTTCTATTACATATCGGGGACAAAGTATGAGGTTGATCGACCTCATTTACATTTATGCATTTGGCAGACGCTTTTATTCAAAGCAACTTACATTTGAATGAACATATTTTTTTTCTGTCAGTTCTTGCTTTCCCTGGGATTTGAACCCACAACCTTTGCATTGTTAGTGCAATGCTCTACCAACTGAGCCACAGGAAAGTGAAAGTCTAATCTGACTAACCAGACAAACTTTCATCCAATCAGCGCTAAGTAGTTGCATTATAAAGAATACCCACCCTGTTCCTTTTATTCTTTTTGTCATTGTGTTCTGATTTGTTGTGCTTCACGTTTGTCTTTATTTCAGATTTTATTTTCTTACCCACAGTATAGTGAAAAAGTAAAAAAAAGTATGTATTACCTTAATTCAACACCATTACTGTTGTCAAGCTAAATTAAAAGGTCAATTTGAAAACTTGTTAAAAAAACTATTCTTGGGTTCAGTGACGTAATAATATCTACATGTAAAGATAATCACAACATTGTGGCAGGATGCTAAGGAAGGCAATAAGACTCATGTCTCTATGGTTGATGAACTTTTGAGATTTTCAAAGAATTACCAGTATTTATTGTCATCTCGTTTGGCATGAAAGATACAGCATGACACATCCAGCAAAACACGTTCAACGCCCACTTCGACACTTACAAAACTGACAACAGTACAAAACTTGTAAAAAAAGATAACTGCTGCCACCCTATTGAGAAGAGCGCGTCAACGGTCCTTACCGGTGTAGTGTGTGGGGAGGACGCGTGCAGCTGTAAATACTCCCGGAAGAAACAAGATACTGTAAGATTTTGTTCCTCATTTAATGCAAGACCACAAAATCCTATTTCTTTACGCCATTGTAGCTATACAGAATTAACAGTCTGTTATGTTAAATAAACAAAGTTGCTTGAGAGTTTAGCCATGTTTTATAAAGATAAATACAAACATTATACATTATTTTGATACTTTCTTCAAATATAGATTTTACATCAAATCAACTTCCACTTGCACAAATAACAAACCTTTAGTTGTGTGCTTCTTTTTGCTTATCTTTATTTTTTTTTCTTTCTCTGATATTAATGGATAGATATACATGTTGGCTTGAGCTATTGGTTTGTGCATGTGGTTTAGAAGTAACTGAAGGAAGTGATTGATAAAAACATCGTGCGTGCATACAAAACATCCCTAAAATATCGGTAATATAAATAATATACTGTTACCTGCTGACAGATTGAGTGTAGGGTAGCCAAACAATCGATAATATTCTATAATCCATTTTCAAGTCACGGTTTCCTGTGACGTCATATGTCCTTCGTCCAATCAAAACCGTTAACGGAACACCGGCATTATTTTTGAATTCTTCGCGCTTGTACGTTTTGTTTTGGTTACTATTCGGTCGATTGAGGATTTTAACCCTTATTACACAGTGAAGTTGTTCGTCGCAGATCTCCACGTTTCGAATGGAAGGTTATATTGTTTTGATCCTTAAATTTGCTGTTCCTAAAATGAAAGAGGTCAGCGGTTAAAGTTAGCACTAGCTTTGAGCACAGCGCTAGCAGAGGCCGTTGACCAATGCTAACGAGGGGTTTAACATGTACAAATAACGTGAACATTATGCACAGATTTCGAAGTAAAATGTAAAAATTTTTACATGATGTTTAACGTTAAATATTAAATTCCGACAGCCCCTCCAACCTTTACAAAGTGAACTTTAACTGGTTATTTCTGATTTCAGCCTTACAGTGTGCGAGTTAAATTAGTTTCGAAATAAAAAAAGTTACAGTTTTTGTTTTCAATAATACATAAACCTAAACAATTGGTTAAATATTTACAAATGTTTCGTGACGCGTTGTTGCATTTTTTTAAATAGTTTCACGCCCTTTTAAACCGTGAATTGCTAATATTTAATTCTTTTTTTCTTTGTTTACAGATAAACAACAGTAACAACCGAAGAGAGATTTTAAAGGTTCTGTTGTGAGGGGAAAAAACAATGGCAGACGAGGTCTGCAGTCACGTTAAGGTGGTTGTCCGAGTTCGTCCTTTAAATGAAAAGGAGAGGACCGGGGATTTCAAACAAATTGTCCAGGTTCTTGACAGCCACATGCTTGTTTTCGACCCGAAAGAGGAAGAAGTGACATTTTTCAAGGGGCAGCGTTTGGGGAACAGGGATGTGCGAAAGAGAGCTAACAAAGACATCAAGTTTGTGTTTGACAGAGTGTTTAGAGAGGACTCTACCCAGGAGGAAGTTTTTGAAAATACCACTAAAACAATAGTGGATGGTGTCATGAATGGCTACAACAGTACAGGTGAGCTGTCTTCCTTTTAAAACCTTAATGTGCAGTTGTATACTTTGGGAAGCTTTACTATGACAGAAAAACAATGTTGTTTGGGACATTTATGGTATTTATAACACCATACATATTGTGCCGTTATTGTATTGTGCCATTTTGTATTTTGTATAGTACATGGAAAGCACAAAAGATTACAGAGCTTGTCGTCCTTTTCAGATTTGCTCACAATTTGATGTTTAATAAGTAGTGGTGTTAAGTCCTTATTGTTTCGTTTATTTTTACAGTATTTGCATATGGAGCTACAGGAGCAGGGAAAACCCACACCATGCTTGGGACGGCTAATGCTCCAGGAATAATGTTTCTCACTATAAAGGAACTGTTTATGCGTATTGATGCCATAAAGGAGGAGAAAGAGTTTGTCACTGGTTATTCTTATCTTGAGGTGAGACAGTAATTATTTCAAATTGTCTAATATTGCGTATTTCAGAAATAATCACTGTGCTGCATTTATCTAAACAAAAGAAAGGCAAGATTATGTTTGTAACCCATTTGTTACATGTGGACAATGCAAGAAAGTAACTTGTAATTTAAAACGTTTGTATTTTTGTATATAGCTGGCACTGGGCTTTTTTGTTTTCTAGACAAACAGCAGTACTACAAAAAGTATTCTAAAACTCAACAAATCTCTTCACTGTAAGACAGTGGGGGGATCCAAGGCCTGGTGTGATATGCTCAATTTTTCAGGTCAGGATCCTGGCAGTAGTCTTATGATTTGGCAGTATGATTTTTTTTATTGAGGAGATCATTACAGTAGCTCAGTTCACAATAATTTGTACATCATTTTAGTTATATTTAGTTAAAGGTCAAAAAGTAAAGGTTTTACTTGCCATTGTTTTAAAATGGTTTCATATGCACGTACACATTTGTGCATACATAATAAAATTAGAATTAAAATTATTGAACCACGTATTGTTTTTTAACAAGAGCTGTATTTTTCTTAAAAATACGCAATTTTACTTAGAAAAGAAGTAGAAGGCGAGTTTAGTGTCTAGTTGGGCATCAGCATGATACCATTGTTTTGCTGCTGACGCTCTGAACGACCTTTTGACATGGGTGAAGTGCATCACCTACAGCTCAACATGGCAAAGATGGAACTGGTTATTCCTTCCAACCCCACTGTCCAGCATGACTTCACCATACAACTAGAGTCCTCGACAGTCTCTTCCTCTCCCACAGTCGTTGATCTTTGATGAACAACTAACATTTGACTTCACAAAGATCCGACACCTGCTAACAGAGCATTCAACTTTTAGTTCAGGCACTGGTCATACCAAGACTGGATTGCTGCAGTGCTTTTCTTCATGTATAGTCAGACCACTTCAGCTGGTACTGAACTCGGTGGCCAGGCTGGTCTTCATGGAACCTAGAAGAGCCCTAGTCACTCCTCTCTTCATGTCAAGTTCACAACATTTATACTTGCGTACAGAACAGTCTCAGCTCCATCATACCTTCACAAACTCTTGCAGTCCTACATCTCTTCCTGCTTTTAGAAAACCGTGTCTACTGGTTCTATCTCATAGAGGCAGAAAACATCTCACCAGAACCTTCACTGTTCCTGACAGGTTGAACATTTTTCCAACTAAAAACTCTTCTTTTTAAAGATTTTACTTTCTGTAAGTTGCTGTTTTTTGTGTCTGATGCCAAGGTGTTCACTATTGCTAAAACCAGATTTTGTGAACAATAAAAACCACAGTAGATATTGTGAAACTTTACTTTGATGCAAAAACAAAGCCCCAGTGTCAAAATATTTAAGGCTTTCCCCCTAAAATTGTTTCCAACATAAGTGAGTTGTGACTATACTTTATTGCTAGTCATTGATAAGGGGTGATGGCTATTTACTGGTAGTTTTCACAAGTAGTTTCTGCTGACATTTAGGAGCAGTGGTGCAGCTTAACGGAAATGCAATAATCTGTGTTTTGGAAAAAAAATAGTGTATTAACATTTTATCTTTCCATTCTACACCCTAATCAGGTTTATAATGAGCAGGTTCGAGATTTGCTATCAGACTCTGGTCCATTAGCCGTGAGAGAAGACAGCTCAGGAGTTGTGGTTCAAGGACTCAGTGTACTTGAGGTGACTCTAGATCTTCTGTCAAATCTGCATTTGTTTTTCCCCATCATGAGAGTTCTTTCCCATCACTAGTTTTGACTGATGTACCCTGTTTAATTGTGTGTTTGCCATCTCTTCCATTGACAGTGCAAATCTGCAGAGCACATCCTTCAAGCTCTTGATAAAGGCAACAGAAACAGGACGCAGCACCCCACTGATGTGAATGCCACATCTTCTCGCTCACATGCTGTATTCCAGGTAAAGAGCTCCTGACTGACTCTTCTCTTTTCTCTGTAAATATCACAGCCAGTTCTGTGTAACTGTTTACATCCACTTCATTTTGCTATTGAGTGTCAACCACTGGGTCACTTGTGAAAGAACATGTAGCTTTGTTGCTGCTATTTCTGCATTTCCTGGAAGGTTCGGCAGGTCGTTATAATTGAAGCTGTGGATTTCTTTGATTGGCTTCTCCTCTCTTTAGTCAAACCGCTCAATCAGTGGATGTTTATAGTTTAATAATGAGCTTGATCTTATGCTTTTCTCACTCTTTTTTTCCAGGTATACTTGAGGCAACAGGACAAAACAGGCGGCCTTAATAAAAATGTTCATGCAGCAAAGCTGAGCTTAATCGACCTGGCTGGTTCAGAGAGGGCTACTGCAACCAATGCCAGAGGGGCTCGTCTCAGAGAAGGGGCCAACATCAACCGCTCCCTTCTTGCCTTGGGGAATGTTATCAACACACTTGCCAATCCCAAAGTAGGTCCCAAAGTATTTTATTAAAATTATTATTTTGGACATAGTTCACACACAGTTACGACAGCACTCGCTTAATGCTATAACTCAAAGATTTGTTATTCGGGAGTTAATTTAGCCCATTCTATTTGGGTCTAGAAACGGTCAGCGTGTGGAAGTGACTAATAACTTGTTTTAATAATTCATGCATCCTCCAGGTCATTATCTCATTGGTGCATGGTATTTTACATCCTTTTCTGTTCCTGGAAACCTTGCAATGACGTCTACAGAATATGTTTTTTTTTTGTTTGTTTGTTTTGGTGCTCGTCATATTTAATACCCTCAGTGGGGAGAAGGATGGATGAATGCACATTCAACATGTTGGTAGTTTTTTCTGCACTTTTTTTAAGGATTATGTTGATCTGCAGAAAGGTTCAGATTTCTTTATCGTGCTTGAAAATGCAAGCTGCTAGCTGCTGAAATTCAACAAAAAGAGAAACCGTTAAAACAAGATGGTGTTTAACTCACTGTGTGCTTTTAAAAAAGTTGGAGGGATTAATTTTTACAAGCTTAGTCAATGCGAAAAGAGGTCATGAATTCAAGTTATTGTTTGTACTGAGAATGGTAAAATACTTTTGGTGTTAAAATGGCATGGTCTGAGAGGGTGGTAACTCTGCTCTCTGATTAGCAAATATTGCATATTGATGTCGAGCATTTTTTGTCTGGTGAAACAAACCTTCCAATTTTTGGCAGTATGTTGGGTTTTGTAAATACCATGCTGTAAATCTATTTTATTTTTGTAAAATAATTTTTTAATTATTATTTTATTTTTGTTGCCATTTAGATGGTTTTCATTATTCTTTGAACATATTCACTTCAGACTTTCTTAATCGTTCATCAGTTCTGTGGCACTGTTTTTAGCCTTGCAAGCAATCCCAAACCCAGAGACTGCGTAGTCCTAGCCCTCTCCCCAAGGCTCTTACAGTCTCTAATGTTCACATTCCACCACTAGAGACGCTATGTGGAACTATAGTCACATATTCTACCTCTGAAAAAAATGGAGGGTAATTTACCTCTAAATCCTGTTAGCCTGTGACGATACAGAATTTAGAATTACAAAAGGCTGCTAAATCGGCTTTGCAGTCTTTGTTTTGTCCAGATAGCTGCTAGAAATTGTATTTAATTTTCTAGTTGGGTGTGATTCTTACTGGCAGGCTCTGCTCAAGTCCATTATGTGGTTAAATGGAAGATTTGGTAACTGTGTATGTAATATGCATCATGTGTATGTTGTTAAGCATGGTTTCACATCTACAAAAATGTTTACTTTAAATGAAAATAATAAAGCAAGGTGGGCATGAGCTTCTTCAGCAGCAAGCAAATTAGTGCAGGAAGCATACTTGATTTATATTTTAATATACATATTATATAACGCTGATTATCGAATATATTCTACCCCCAAACGAAAGATAATCACTCAGAAAATTTGGTGTGACGATGCATTTATAGAATCTGTGAAGCAAAAGTTGAACCTTTATTTTTATGCAAAAATTCATGATTTAAACAGCACTGCTTTTATAAAGGGGGAGTTCTCAAACCCATAACACAATTTTAATATTTTTTGGGCAAAAATTGCCATATTTTGCTTGTTCTTTCTTGTTTAACTGGTGGAATTATCTATTAAATCCCAAAATTTAAGTGCCAGCCCTTTTTACATCAAAACTACTTGCTTCTGGGCATCGCTAGTGTGTACACCGGAACTATGTTTACACTACAACACCAGAACCGAAAGAGACAAATGTGAAAGTGTAAAATTGGTCTCTTCTTGGGAGTTGGGGAACATAATTACAAAACAGCTTTTTTTTTTTTTTTGGACGGTGAACTGAAGATTTTTTTCAATGTTAATTTTTTTTAACCAACTCCTAGTTGAGTCATTTGAAACATAATAACTAGATGCACTGAAAACTTTAACAACATTTAACAGAACTGCTGCTATTTTATGTTTCTTCATGTTATTTTATTAAAATAAGGATAATTGTAGCACACAAAATTTAAATTTCTTAAAATAAAAGTAATATATATATTTTTTTTAATTCAAAAATAAAAGTAATATTTTTTAATCAATGGCAGTTTATTAGGTTTCTGTATTGCCTTGTTTTAAGAAGCATTTTATATACACACGTTTAATATAAAATAGTTGTTTTTTTAGAACTAGAATTGGTAACTAAAGACTTGAGTATTTTCTTAAATCTGAGGACCATTTAGGCTAAAGGGCAAAAACGTGTAATGTAAATCGTCCAGTTAGCTATGCATAATCCAAACAGATGCATACGGTCTGATTCGAAGTGTGGCTAAAATGTGAAGTGTAGAAACCGTCTGTTTTTACTCTTTGTTTTGTCCTCTGTAGCCAAGGTATTTGCTTTGAGTGCTTAGTGTCATCCCAATTGTAGATCAACTTCAATTCTGTCAAATTCACAACGAATGCCACTTTTTTATTGATCAGTTGGTTTGTCCTCTTTACTATTAATTTTGAAATAACCGGTTGCTGCTTTTACATGTTTAGTTTCTTTTGTATTTGTATGCTGGAGAAAGAGCAAGAGTTATGTTGCAAACATCGAGCAGAACAAAAAGTCAAGGCCAATTTAGCAGTCGGTAAAGCCCTCTCGCTTTCTCTCTGAGCAGTCACTGTAAGTTTTTGCTCTGTTTTTTTTAACCATTTGGCAGCCATTTACTTTGCTTCTAATGAGAGGATGCATGCTAGAATGCCATTCAACTGAAATTTAGATGCTAGCTGAAATTAGTCGTCTTGTACAACTACTCATCCCTCAGTACTGCCAGTAACCATGGAAACACACAATGTAATAAGTATCAAGACTTTTTATTTTATTTTTTTAAATCTTGTTAGTAAAATAACTGGCTTTTTTAAGTAACAGAATTTTGTGACAAATTCCATTTTATTTTTAAATTGAATTTTTCACTGACCATTTATGGTGGGTGAGCATATACCAGGGTCAATATCTCCATGTACAGTGAGTACAAGGAAATATTTCTGTCCATGATGTGCACAACACTAACCGCACATGCTCTAAAAATATGACTGCGATGACTCAGGGCTCTTGCTGAGATTGATGGAACAAGAAGATCTGCAAAGAATGTGTTTTATGATGGGAACCAACTTTATTAGAGCTTTCATGGGCTTTAGATTTACTTTGTTGGGGGTTGGTGCACAGTGGTAAGCAATTTAACAAAATTAAGTATTTTAAATATTACAAAAGTATATGTGCAAACTAATTAATCCTCTCACCTGTGTTAGTTCTGTGGGTTTCTTGGAGGAGGTGTGAAGTGGGAGGGGTTCCCATCAACTGAACGTTCACAGCTTATAAACTTGGTCTCATTCATTTAATCGAGTCCTTTCTGCAAGATGCAGTGATGTCACACTGCCTGTGAAGTAATAAATTTTGGGAATTGATAAAAGTGTTTTTTTTTTCGTCAGCTTTTTAAACTTACAAGCACTGAAACCCTCTAAATTATTATGTCTGAAGTGGGTTTCTTGACTCTTTATGGTAGGGGTGCCTACCACTGGCCAAAACCAACCTGCTAGAGGACTCAATCCAGCCCATAAATATTAAGGTCAAGTCTCTGATTGCAATTTTCCAATTTAGGCACCTGCTGTGACTAAATTGTCCACCAGATGTCATGCCTAAATCCTGTCAAATACATTGCACCTCCTTAATTCAAGATTATGTGGTGATTACAGACAGTTTGGCTTGGGGTGTAGAGGTTGTGCTTTGGGTTTCCAGCAGGTTTCAGCTCAAAAAATATTAATCCAAGAGATGCCATTTTTTTTAATTTCCAGTCTGGGATTTGTTCTTTCCTCGCGTCAGCTGTTACCCATGTACAATTTTTAAACCACAGACACAAAGCCCAATTTGCATGTATTGAAAACTTTTCTCTTAATATGGTTTGTAAAATTACAGGTCATGATGTTCTTGCAAGTGGAATGAATGTGTGGTATTTTCATGAAAAACGTCATTTTGCCCAGCCTTTGTTTAAAGTGCTTTTCCACATCATGGTATTGCATGCTATGCTTCTGTTTAACACCCTTTTAAGAATTTTTCCACTGTGTTCTGTCTAGGGATGCACCGATACCATTTTTTTTAAAGAGTGAGTACAAGTACCGATTCCAACTCCGATACCTGTTTTTGGGGATGTGGCTATTTTCCAAGTAATGCCACAGCGAGACTAATTCTAAGAGCAATTCTGTTGATGTTTAGTCTCTGTGCACTGAAAGTTCTTTTAATAATATCACATGGTATCGGTCTGCTTTTACAAATACAAGTACATGGTCTCAGGATCCCGCCCGATACCAGTATCGGTATGGTTGTGTCTCTATTTCGGTCCTTAATACCAATACTTTTTTCGTTATTGTTTTTCTAAGACAAATCGAGCTGATTGGGACTACTTTCTGATAAACTGGCTGCATTTCCATGAACAGAATGTGAGCGTTATACACAGATTTTCACGCAAGACAAGAAAACTGCAGTACGTTCACCATGAACAGCAAGTCAGTTTTTATAAAGAGAAGCTCTGAAAAGCATTAAAAAAAACAAAGGCCTCGTTTCCACTGCAGCTCAATTCCGCTTTGACGATTCGATTTTTTTTTACACGTTCTTTCAAATGCAACCGTATCCGTTTTGTGTGTTTACACTTGCCATAGCAACATGCACGCGTAGATGTACACGTGTGAAATTTGCTTAGTAATGGCTCTTTGTTGTAAACAAAATTTGTTCATGTTGATAAATAACCACATGATTTTGAGGCGGAGAATGAGAAAACGGGCATTTTCCTCCTCTATGTTGAAACGTTTGTTGTGATTTGAAGCTGTCATGCTTCCACACTCACTTCCAGTCATTAAACTGCTGCAAACTTCAGGTTTGCCTGTTTACATGAGTCACTGATTTATTTCCTCAAATGAGTAAAGGCCTGATTAAAATATTTGTTACACATTTTTTTTATTTACACTAGCAAGTAGAATATCTGCAAAAAAAGATCAAAAAGATCTTTCTCTGAAGATCAAAATAAAAGGCAAGCACTGAACCAAATAATCATTCAACACAGTGGAAAAACCACACACACGCACGCACACACACACACACACACGCACACACACATATACATATATATATATATATATATATATATATATATATATATATATATATATATATATATATATATATATATATATATATATATATATTTTTTTTTTTTTATTGCGATACTTCCTATGATGGTGACTAAAATAAATGAGTAACAATTAACCCTCCTATTATCTTAACCCACTCAGTGCCACCGGAGGATGAACAAAGTAATTTTTCAAGGTGTATCTATTTTGCATAACAATGTCACAGCCACGTGCATGTGTTGAACCGTTGTTTCTGCTGAAATGTTTAGGGTAAACTCACTGGCTTTTACATTTTTGAGGTGTTTTTTTTTTTTAATTTCATTTTTTTTTTTATAATGGTGAAGCCTTTCTTGGTTTGTTTTTCAGTGTTTACAGCACACATGTATTTATTTATGGTTTTATTTCATCAAATCGTTGACTTAAAAATATGGGAATGTTCAACATTTTTTTTGTTTAGGTTATCTAGTAGAGGGAAGCTCCGTATTTTGCTGAGTATTTTTTTGATCTTGTATATTTGTTATTATTGTTCTGGGACTATTTAAAGGTTCTCATGGGATGCTTTGCGTAGTGTTTTCTGCATTTTTTGCAATGGCTGTTTGATGACTGTGCTTGTTTGTAAGATGAGCAGGTTTGTCCCTGTCTCTGGGCCCCTCTGTCATGCTGCTTCATAGGTATTGTTTTCATCCCATCCGCATAAATTAACCTGTCACACAGACAGCTCTCCTTACTCACATACTCCAGGGAGAGCCTGAAATGGGCCGCTCACACTCAGGGTTAACACGGTCATGCTAACAGAGAGAAGGTGCCAACGTTTTTTTTTTCTTCATTTATTTCACCAACTTTGACATTTTTTGATGGAATTTTTTTTCTTAAATAGTTTCCGTTGTAAGCACCTGTCTCCCTACAAAGCCTCTCTGTATTTCTCTGATCTTTATGATGTGACGGTAGGCAGCATTGTGGGTGATAACATGTAAAAAGCTACTCATCCTTGGTATCGTCAGAAACATAGTTGGTTTATTTTCGCTTTACTTCTCAGGACACCAGTGCACATGCTTAATTTGGTTTATTGTTCCCCAAATGTGTTCTTTTCTAGAATAGCCTCTTTCTACTAAGTGAAAACATTCTGTAGTTTGTTGCCCTGAATTTAGAGCTGCAATGCTTTGTGTTACTGATTGCAACTGCACAACATTGCTCTAAAATAATATTAATATCTGATGTGATGCAGCACCTCATAAATACATGCAGAACTCCATAGTGAATGCAGATTAAAAGTGTGCCTTTTGTTTAGTTTATCAAAGTTTTGAAAGGCTAAAGTTGAAAAGCATGTGCATTTAAATACACATTAAATAAATATCAGTGATTCTGAAAAGTAGTTGCAGAATTAATAATTCTTACACAGAGAAGGTGACATAGCATACAGGTTTCAAAATGCTTTGGTGACGTACGTTACCAAGGAGGCACTTCTGAATCAAAGCCACAAAGACATAAACAAACATCCAGTCCAGATGTAGAGTTGAGCTAGAGACTTGGATGAGATCAAATATACAAAGCTCTAGCATTTGCCTCCCTGGTTGCTGGTTTCCCTTTTGTTTGTCTGGCACATGGTATATGTAACGCTACATGAGTGTTAGCAGTAACACATTAGCGTCTTCTAAATGGAAAATTGCTTTGATGTTTAGTGATTGTGTGTGTGTGGGGGGGGGGGGTATACATCACTCAGCATATCCAGAGATTAATTGGGCCAGCAGTTTGAGAATGCTTTCTTTTGTGGGTCAGGCAGGCCAATGAAATGAAAGCCAGTGTGTCAACTGCCTGTTTGAAAGCGTAGCTGTGAAGCTGAGACAACTTGATGATCTTGTAAGCATGCGTTTGAAAGGCCTCAGTCAACATTGTTCGATTCTGCTTTATCCTAGTGTTTATTACGTATGAATACATGGGTTTGCTCTGAGAAATGACTGCTTCCCTTTGTGTATTACTGACTGGCATGTCCCACTTTCCTGCACAGTGTAAGAAGGTGCACATTCCATACAGAAACAGCAAGCTCACACGGATCCTCAAAGACTCTCTGGGTGGAAACTGCCGTACTGTGATGATCGCCAACATCACACCAGCTTTGAACGCCTATGAAGATACTCTTAACACTCTCAAGTACGCCAACCGTGCCAAGGAGATCAAATCCGCGGTGAGTCTACACAAGCAGCCCTTCGACTAACAAAATGGCTCAATTTACCAAAGCAAAGCAAAGGCATGCAGTTGTAGCTTCGGTGGATTGATTTGGAATTGTTGTTTTACAGTTGAAGAGCAACATTGTGAGCTTGGACTACGACATTGGCCAGTACGTCATCATGTGTGAAAAGCAGAAAGCGGAGGTAAACGTTAAACCAAATCTGTTGAACAACCGTAAAGTACCGGTAATACAACTCTGCTTTTTTAACATCTAAGAATTAAAATAGGTTTGCATTCATTGATTTATTTATTTTATCTATCAATTTTTTCAAGTTGCAAGTGAATGCAATTGAGTTAATCTCAAAGGGATTTATTTTACCCCAATTTTATGTAATTATTAAATAGAATTTAAGTTAAATTTGTTGTTGGTATTTTAGTTTATGTTAACGTTTCACCTGACGGCACGCTCATTCAGCGGTCATTTTTACAGACTGCACTTACACCTTCAGTCACTATCGTAATATTTACGATACACTTCAACGGCTGGCTATAGCAATTTAAGCCTCCTGGTTTCGTCACTACATTCATGGTTTTACACTTAACCAGTTAAACTTATATTCTGCTTAAATAAAAGATTTTAACTCATTTATTCCTCGGTTAGCTGTACATGGGCAATTTAGTGTAGAGGGCAAGAGAGTGGGGGTTCTTCGGGGGAAACGGGAGGCAGAATTGAGAAGGGCTGCAACTAATGATTATTTTGATAATCGATTAGTCGGACAGTTATTTAGTTATTTATTTATTTTCATTAATCTGATAAAAACCACATGCTTCTTTAATTAGATTGACTTATACCTACACAAAACCCTAAACATGCTATTAATTCTGTAGGAAAGTAAATGAAAAAAACTGGAAAAAAACACATTTTAAACCTTAAATGAAATACAAAGTTTGTTTTTGAACAGTAAAACTAAGTATTCAAAATATGAAAAGCAAAACACGTGTTGCACTTTTATTAAATTAACAATAATTTGGACAGAAACAATGATGAACTAATGAGGAAATGTGTGTCTGTAGATCGCCATGCTGAAACAGAAGCTCAAAGATTGCGAAGAGCGGAAAGTGGCGGTTCCTGTCCTCAATCCGAAGCCTGTCCAGAGAGCGGAATTTGAGAAGTAAGCAGAGTGTTTGTTTGGTCACGTGTGTGTGCGCTGCATCGGGTCATAAGTGTGCACTCATGCGATACAGAAAACTGTTTTGCAGGCATTGGCATGCTGCTCAAGAGCCATGTTCTTGTTTGTTTAGATGTTGTTTATTTTATGCCATGTGTGATGTGCAGCTCTTTAACGCCATCCTTTAAAACTTTGAATACGTCTTTATTATTCATGAGTAAGAGTACACAGGACAAAGCCAGACACCATCGCAGGTGGAGGTCTCCTTACCTCTGCATTTTTCATCAAGCTCAGTGGAGTGTGGAGACTTGTGCTTTTTGTTTTCCCCACTTCTTTAATTTTTCACAATTGTTTGTTTTTTAAAGCAAATTTTTGTTGCTGTTTCTGGTTCATCGCCTGTTTTGACCTGGGAATGCATCACAGTATTATGACATGTCCCGCAGCCCCACCCCACAGCCTTAAGATTTGCTTGTTCTTTACTTTGTGTGTGTGTGTGTGTATGTTTTCAACAGCAAATACCGCTAGAGCATCCGTCGATGGGGAGGGAGAAACTGAAGGATGGGTTGAGGGGTAAGAGGGAGCGAGAGAGGGAAAAATAGCAAGGGTGGGAGGTAAGGAGGAGGAGGAGGGGGGGAAAGCTGAATGAGTCTCACTAGTACGTGTTTCATTCACCGGCATCAGAATTCACAACTTGCCGAGTGAGCGAGCGAGAGGGAGAGAGAAAGAGAGGATGTTTTTGCTGCGAGGAGGGGTAGTGTGCTCCTGCCCATATTAATAATGCAGGAGTCTGGCTGTGTTGGCACTGCACCCAAACACAGGCTCTATGTCGTCAATGGGCTTTTTTGGCATTAAATCTGGTTAGGGTTAGACATGTTTAGATTGTTTTCTGAAGCTCTAGTGTAGCTTTACGTAACAAAATCTGCTGCTGATTGGGTTTATTTGAAGAGAGGCATAAAACATATCCTGTAATATTTGTACTATGCTTTTTATACACCTTTGCAGCAAAGACAGAGATCAGAGACACTCGAGACCAAAGAGAGTCTAGACCGTGTCAAGACCACAGAAAACACCACTTTCCTGCATGACTTTATTCAGTAGAACCGCAAAAGTCTTGTTCACTGTTGGATTAGCTGTACTGTGTTGTGCTACATAGAGCTGAACACTATACCTTTTCATGTCGAATACCGGTGTGAAAGTTGTAACTTTTATCTGTTGCATAAATAAGTTATCATTTGCGTCCATTAGCTTTAAAAGTTGGTATTTACACTCATCAAACTTCATTTTTCACGGTTAAACTTCCGGAGTGGCATAGTCTGATTGAGTTGGGGGGATACCTTTGCTTTCGTGTTTGTGCAGGATGTCCGGGACCCTGAGCAGTGTGTTTGCAGCTCGAGAAAAGCTCCGGAAGGAGTATCTGGATATTGAGAAGCAGCTCAATGAAAGTAAACTGACTTTGAGACACAGGGAAGTGTGGCACCAGCAGAGTCAGATCTTCTTCGCTGGGAACAACAAGGTTGAAAAGGTGACTGCCGTGATTCATACACTTTTGCAGGTTTTTAGGATCTAAGAGCCGAATTTATAGACGAATTTATATCTATTGAAAGGGAGGTGTGAATTAAGTGGAAATGATAACACTTTATAGCAAAGTTACATTTTTAATTAAGTAATTGATTGCTCCTGGTGAGCAATGCTAAATCATGTTATTTTTCTTTTTGTAACTTTTAGGCAAATAGTAAGATTTCAGAAAAAAAGTTCCAGTATGTTAAATATGTAAAGGTTTGAACTGATATCTAATTTTTTTTTGTCATCTCTTCATTATAAATAAAGTGTAGATTGTGTGGAAAAGAACTGCTAAAATTATGTATCTATTTTCTTATCATGCGTTTTTTTTTTTTTTTAGGCCACCTGTAAATTTGAGAGGAAAATGGCCTCCCTGAAGGCTCACCAGCAACATCTACGAAAACGCTTAACAGAGAGTAAAGAACGCTTCCAGGAGAACGAAGGGTGGCTTCACCGTGTTGAAAACGAGATGAAGCTGCTGGGACGTGACGGACATTCTCCAGAGGTCAGGACTTGGTCATTTTTGTATCCACATGGTCAAACATGATTTGAAATATTATTGGTTTTATCTATGCGTGCAGTTTTTTATATAGACTATACAGAATGGGGTGTTTTTTTTAACTTTCCCGTTTTCTTCATCTGAGGTTTGAGCAATCATGCCTTTAGCTTTTCCACTAATTAAAAATAAAAGGGACAATTATGAATGTCCAACCTTTTTCTAACTGCTTTAACAATTAATGGCCTTTCAAAATCTCTTGTTGAGATTGTTGTTACACAGATCTAACCACTTTGATGAGAGATAAACAATATTGTTTAAGGCCATTGTTGACTAAATCTTCAGCATTCTCCCTTTACCTGTACTGCATAGTTTACATATTTGGCTATCTTAATGTTTACATATTTATTATTATTTATATTTATTCAGCATATTTTTGCACCTTGACAATAAGTGTGGACAGCAAAGTAAGATTTTCATTGTACAGGGAAACTTGCTTTCCTCACTTTATACATGACAGTAAACACTTTGAATCTCTCACTGTTGGATTTGGCCAAGGTTCATGTGTTCAGCTCAAGAGGAAGTAATTTAGTTTCTTTCCTTGTTCTTTGCAAATTTACATTATTTTAGTGTAAATAACCATACACCATGTATATTTTAAATGTTTTTTTCCTCTTTTTATGACCACACTAAAATAAAAAAAATAAAAAACAAGTATTTTAAGTGTTGGATAAACAGGAAATGAATGTCCCAAAGTTACAAATCTTCAATAATGTTTATTTGAGATGATGACTTTTGAATTCTACGGTCAACAGCTTCATGAATTTAGAATTTTTTCACTAGAAAACTGGACTAAAATACAGATTTTTATGCTCTGGATTTGGTAAGATGTTGTTTTGCTGGCTGCATTCTGATCCCTTTATTTAATTGTGAAATGTTCATTACATTAAACTTGTATTCAGTGGGCTTTTTGTAAACGTGAATGAACAATCCAACACCCTTGAAACATTTGTTTATGTAATGTCAAAAGAATTTAGTATTTGAATTAGTCGAAAGGACCGCTGAATGGCAGATGGTGATATAAGTATTTGTCATACCACCTACTCCCGCTACAGATCTGTTTTTGTCAGCTTTCTGTTATATTTCTTATTTGAGGGCTCGATTCAGCCCGGGAGTGGATGGCCTTGGCCTGTTATCCATTTCGCTATGCCATTATTGGATGTTTTCTATGTGAGCTGTAAAGCTCTGGGGTGCACACTGCTGCATGGCAGATCATCAGACATCAAAGTATACTGTGAAGCTCATCAGAGATGAGTCCGTGAAAGGAATCTTGTTGTCTTTTTGGGTTTGAACCCAATTCAAAGATTGTAGCAATACTCCGAGATGTTTCTCCCCACATGGTTTCTCTACATTAGTTTGTCTTCTACCCTCATTTGGTCACTTTTGAAGTTGATCATGTCTTTCTCACTCAGCTCCTCTTAGAGCCTCTTTCCATTCGCCCACTGAAGGATGTGTTAATAACAGAGAAATCAATCTTCTCCTTCTCCTTCATCACTCCCTACAGCTGCTTACCTAAATCCACACCTCTTTTCTCACTCTTTGCTTTCCTGTTTTTGCCCCGTTCTTTTCCTGGAAGTAGAACAGAGAGTGACGCATCCACCTGTCAAATGTTCTGTGCTCTGCTGTTTTGCGTTGTCTTGCGTCAGAGGGGGTGTACGACTCCTCAGAAGGTGCGTTTTCAGTCAGACAGATGGAAAACAAGGAGCTAGACTAAAAACAACATCCAAGCTGTTTTCATCGTTTTTCTAGTGCTGGACTATCGTTGTTTTGTATAGATGTGAGACGGTTTAATCTCGTCAACCTCACCGACCTGGGGTTCTTGTTCACGAGCCTGCATTTGATTGAAATTGAGCCTCATGACATTCTATTAAAATCGCTCCTCTCTTAGATTGAAGTCTACGCATCTCTGCTCTGTAAATTCCTCTGAATTTAATTTGCATCGACAACGAATACAGAAGAATTATGAACACCATGAGTATTTTGTTGTAGCCTCTTGCCTTTTGCATTAAAGTTAGCTTCTTTATTTCTGTGTTATTAGATAAAACCAAAGTGTGAGCCTTGATTTAGTCCTTAAAGGTGCGATATGTACTTTTTTGTTTAATTTCCAGTTCTCTGTCCTGATGTGATGACTCTCAATCAATGGATTATTTGCTTTATTTTAAAATTAGTGTATTTGTTTGTTAAGCCAGAGTTGTTTTATTTTGTTATTCCTTAAGTCCCATGTAGCATCTGACTGCCTTATCCTTCCAAATTCCTTCCAATCTTCAAATGCAAGCTTAGACTGCAATGTGCATTTATTCTCTAATATGTTTTCAACAGGTCTGCAGCTAACGATCATTTTGATAATCGATTAGTTGGCCGATTATTATTTTATTAATTGTATAAAACTACATGCATTTTTTTTATTTGACCTTTTACTTATAACTATATAAAACCATGAATTTTATATTAAAACTATATAAAACCAGGATATTATTTATGTATAGAAGTAAATCTACACAATGCAAAAAGACACAGAGTTTAATGATCTGTAATTCAGAAATTTTAAAGTTTGTTGTTGAACTGTAAAACTTCTCAAAATATAAATAAATAGCAAAACACTTCTACTTTTCAATTTACATTCTGAAATTAGGAATATGAATCATATTAAGCAGCAGATTTAATATTCTTTATTTTGAAAAGCTGCCAATACACAATAGAATTCTTGCAGAAAATAAATAAAAGTGACACATTTGGGTGATATTTTAAATAAATTGCACTCTTTATAAAGAAAAACACATTTTTTTAAATAAAAATGAAATACTGCAACTAGTTAGGATAGATAGGATAGAGTAACCTATCCACATTTTCTGAAGAGAGCATGATCTGGTTGCAGTGACAATATCTCCAGCAGTAGAAAATGTTGATGTGTTGCCTGCCCGATCTCCGTGCAACGATGTCGGCAAACAACTTTAAATTTATCCACTCGTCTATCCCCGTTATGTATTTTAACAGAGAAGCCAAAGTGTTCCCAAACAGGAGACCGTAGTGAGGTGGGAGGGTCTTCAAGCTCTGGCTTCTCTTTAGCTGTTGCCATGATAGCATTTTCTTACTCATGCTTGAGCTCGTCACTCAATAGCGTCCGTGCGAAACTCGCCTAGGAACATTGTTCCGCTGCACTTCATATCGCGCTAATAATAGATTTATATTATTTAATAAAAATACCGAATACCGAAACGTCCCGAACCGAACAGGCCGTACCGAAATGGTTCAATACACACTGTGAACCGTTACACCCCTTATATAGATATAGATATATATATATATTAGTGGTGGGACTCGATTAAAATTTTTAATCGAGTTAATTACAGGGTTTGTAATTAATTAATCGAAATTAATGGCATTTTAATCGAAAACCATACATTAACAAAACAAATTATACTTTCTCAATCGAAAAAGCCTTTTTGAGTTAAACAAAAAATGTATTGCTGTTAATATGCCATTCAACAAACAATTGGTCAAAGTGCTAATATAGCTATTCAGCTTTCAAGTGTTTCAGGAACCAAGATTATTCATTTTCTTTGAAAACATTTTTCAGTAGAAATGTAAGCAGTTCACTAAACAGTAATATCTTTCCAGTGCATACAGTACCATAAAACTAGGAGGCATAAAATATTGCCAAACATTTGTTGTAAACATAAATTAAAGTGTCTAACAGTGAAATTCCAACATAAATTGTGAAATTTAAACATAAATTTTACTGATCATAAAACTGCTAAGAAAATAATAAATAAAGTGCAACATTTCAAGTTTAACATTCAACATTTAGTTCTTCAACATTCCTCATTTAGTGCAACCAATATCAAAAAACCTCTGGAGCTACTTCTACTTTAGCCAGTTACTGAGGCAAATAAGCCTATTTACATTTTCAGCACTCAATGCAGCTCTTTTCTTCTGAATGATGTTCCCAGCTAGTGAGAAAATCCTCTCACAGGGAACGGTTGTGGCTGGACTTCCTAGATACTTTTTTGCACAGTTTGCACATAACGATACTCTTGTCCGTGGTGCCGTCAAGACGTTTTTTTATAGCGAAAACTAGCCCCCATTTGGCCAAATAAGACGTTGTTTTCCATCACTGATTGTTAGCCAGCAGGTGTTTGTGTGAGTCAGATTTACGGGCGTACCGGAAAAGCGAAAAGAGTAGAAAGGTTCCGCATGCGGACTATTGGAAAGGAAACAATTAATTGCATTAAAATTTTTAACGCGATAAAATCTTTATAATTAATTGATCGTAATTAACGCGTTAAAGTCCCGACCTTAATATAATTAAATTTTTTGAACGTGGTATAAATTAGAACAAAACTTTAGTACCATTGAGGAAATTATTGCATTCAGCAAATGCATCAAGCTCAACTGTATTAACCACGTCGCAAATGAATTTTATGTACCCCTCTGCAAAAACGGATATTGGTATAGATCAAGTATCGGAACTGTTTGCTCTACGTAAACCTTTAAATGGAAGCTCTTTCAAAAATCCCTGAGCCCCAGGAGTGAATGAAAACAACACTTTCATGCATATCATACCATTTTAATAACACATTCATAAACCCACTCTAGGATTGGTTAGTTCTCAGCATGTTGTCCTTTCAAAACAGGAAGCTCCAAAATGTGCAAAAACCCTTTTATTGTTAAAACTAAAGCAAATGGTTCAGGTGTCAGTCTTTAGCGGAAAATGAATGATTGTACTCATGTTAATACCGTTTTCAAGTTAAAGATAACACAATTTGTCATTATCCCACGGGCACGCTGTGTAATGTTTTTCTCATCAATATTACGTGTGTGTGTGTGTGCTACGAAAGGCATATTGGTTCATGAGACTGGTGTTGCTCTCTCTGCCTTATGTTTTTGAATGCAGGAGCTGAAAATGAAACTGCAATGCCATCAGCTGCAGTTGCAAAACAGTGACCTAAAGCAGCACAACGAGCACATGAGCCACCTCATCTGTGTTCAAGACCAGGAAAACTCCCACACGCACAAGTATGAGTCAACACCTGCTATGGTTTTACACCAGGGTTCAGGGTTTTCCTCTTACTCAGCTCAAGCTAGGTGTTTTTAGACTGGACCAGCCTTTGTATGAAATCTGTTTCACGCATCGATCAGCTGTGCTCACCTCCGTTCTGCCTGTCCTGCTAGGCTAGTGAATGCGCTACTGTTCACCTGCCGACGTCAACAGCTGGCAATGAGGGCCGCAGGCATCGAGGATGAGGAGGCTGAGTGGGATGAGCTGGAGCGTCTGGTTAACAGAGAGAAAGGCGTGGTCTGGGCAGACCAGGAGAAAGCTGAAGATAAGGGTGATGGAGCAACAGGAGGCGTTCATCTACAGCCCCTCCTCTCTTTCTCTAACGTTGTTTTTCAGCAGAGCACGCCATGCAGTGAGTCACATCTTTGCGATTTGAAATAAACGCATTGTAATACGATACACTGGCAGCAATTTATTTACTATGAGTGTGAGTGTTTTGCCGTCCCCCAAGCATCATGTTTAGCACCATGTTGGTTGTGGCCTCCAACATTTAAAACATGGTTGTTGAGAAAGAATTGTAAAGTGTTAGTGTAGGACAAAGAATCTGATACTTTTGCTTTTCTTTCCAAATGTGAAAAACTTGTAACTGGAAACTTGGAACAGAAACCAGTAGCAAGGTCAGACGTTTACATGCACTGAAGCAAGGGTTTTCACCCGCTTCTGGGCTTTCATCTGTATTTTTGACCAACGCAGTTTCAGCTCCCTCCGACGAGTTCCTGGTCATTTATTTCCTGTCATTGATGTGTGTGTTTGGGTGCATTGTTGTGCTGCCATCTTCAATATTTTTACTCAGGGAAGGTGGTTATTGACAAAAATCCCAAGATCCAAATCCTCCATATAGTGCATCCGTACGGTCCTCTTTATTTAAAATCTCCTCCAACGCATGCTCGATTTAACAAAAAGTTCTATTTTGTTAATGAATGACCACATGACCTTCTACTCTGCGTCTTCTGGAAAAACCAGATGGTTGTGGTTAAACTTCAGAGGGGCCTCGATTTACTGGCTTGATCAGGGGGACCTTGTGCCAGAGTTTTAGTCCACGAAGGTGTAGTTGTCATTGAGACTGTGGCCCTTTCTTTTCGTTTCTGCATAGACCCTATGGTCTGAGGGAGATTTCTTTTATCCTCTAATAATGGAAAGAGTTTTGGGCCTCTCCAAAGCTGTTTGTCTGTTGTCCTGTCTATAATCGAGAGGTTTAAGGCTGATTTACCCGATAACCATCACTGCAGCGTTTCATCGACAAACAAAATATTAACCCGGTGATTCAACATGGCAGACTGTGTTTGCTTCATCGCTAAAGAAAAGCTATCGTTTTTATAGAGTTGAAAAGTGGGCAAAAAGAAATGCTCTGAATGCCAACTTGGCTCGAAAATGCAAGCAACGAGTAGCAGCTCAGAGAATGGTTAGCTCTAAAACTCATCAGGAGAGTTTACACCCCAGGACCTGACAATTCTTTTTTTATTTTTATTTTTTTTTATTTTATTTTATTTTTTTTTTGGATTGGCAATTTTGTTGTGATTGCAGACTTTTTTTTTTTTTTTTATAAAATGTTTGTTTAGCTTTATTTGATATATGTAACATTGAGTTGGAAACCCTTTCAAAAACAAAATCTTATCAGAATAGAATTCGTTGTAATTACTCGCACAGCAAAATGAAACTAGGAGGCAGCTTTTAATAAAGGTAAGAGGTTGAATATCAGTCAATCAAATTTCAATCTTTATTGCTACTAATAATATAGGTTCAGTTTAGGAGTGACGAGGATGGACAAGATTAGGAATGAGCACATCAGAGGGACAGCTCAGGTTGGTTGTTTTGGAGACAAAGTCAGAGAGGCCAGATTGAGATGGTTTGGACATGTGCAGAGGAGGGATAGTGGTTATATTGGTAGAAGGATGCTGGAGATGGAGCTGCCAGGCAAGAGGTCAAGAGGAAGGTTATATATATGGATGTGCTGAAATGAAGCTAGTTGGTGCAAGAGTAGAGGATACTGAGGACGGAGTTAAGTGGAAACCGATGATTCGCTGTGGCGACCCCTAAACTGGGAACAGCGAAAGAAAAAGAAGAATTGTTACTAATAATATAATTTTGTCTTGTAATGTATTTTTTTCTGTATTATAACCCCCCGTGTTACTCTATTTTATGAGATTTACATCTCTCAAACGCTACGACTATTTCCAGAGCAAACACTGCTGTTTGTCCTCAAAGTCACCGGCTGAGGATTCTAAGGAAATAATCCAAGCGATAAACTTCCTGCTCCTGAGACGAGCCGTCTCGCTTCTGTCACACAGCCATCTGCATTTGATAATTGACTTTTTTTCCGTGTCTGTGTAATGTGATCAGAATTGTGTGAATGCTGACAGATGCACGTCTTGATTTATTCCTGTGTGATGTATGTGCTGGACTGAGAGGGAAGGATCAGCGCAGATGAATAACAATGCCTTCTCTTCACTCAGGCTCAGAGAAGCACTCACACCGAAGCTCACAGAGCCTCAGAGCAGCACACTCATCTAAAGGTAACTCATCTCTGTCTCCCTTTTACCCCTATGCCCGGCTCCAGCATGCTCTGCTCAGGTCATCAATCGAGCCGCCCGAATCAGTCGCATTGCTCATACCGACAACCCAAGAGTGTGTTGGCGAATCGTAACGGCTCCACCAGAGTTTTGTTGTCCATGCTGGTCCTATATCAGAATAGAAATGAGCTTTATTGCCAAGTAGGTTTGCACATACAAAGAATTTGCTTTGGTGACCGACCGAGGCAGCCATCTGCGGCGCCAACTTGTAAAGAGAGAATGTATATACATTAGGGAAGGTAATTGCCTTGCACCACTAAGCTTCGATGTAGTGTTCTCTTATGCAAATGATCGACACATGAAAGTGACCGCTCCACCACCGCAGCTGCAGAAATGGTGTATTTGCAAGTTATTGTTATTGTACATCGGAGCAAATGGAATGTAAGAGGTTCTGTGAGGTGGAAGTCCGTGTGAGAGGAAAGCTTTGGGAAATTGTGCTGAGTTATTGCTCAGTAAATGGAGGGTAATGATATTTGCTACAGAACAGGTGTTTCTCATTTGATTGAGACGCTCTTTGGGGGAAATGCACACATTTCAGGGATATAGAAAGCTGCAAGGAAGAAAGTGGAGGGGGTGGGGGGGTAATGGACAAACAGTCCAAATGTTGTTTGGAAAAGTACTGTACACATCTGCATAGATGGTATTGCCAGTGCTTGCATCTGCATTTTCTAACATCATTTTTAACAAAAGAAATATTTAGATTGTGTTTTCCTTTTCTTTTCCTCCTGTGTTTGTATACATTTGAATGATTAATTTCAAACGCCATATGGCATCTGACCAGGTCACAGTATGAATGCTGATGGTAATGAGGGATTTGAAAAGTGTGATGGCTTGTTTTTTTTTTTTTTTTAACATGTTTCGTGCATGTGTGCTGGGTTTTAGCAGTCCACAGGGGTTGACAAAACGTCTACCAAGTTCCCAGTCTGTGTCACATTAGTTGGAGGAAATAGTCTCTTAAAACAAGGTTTCGTTTGGGGAAATGTGTGAAAACGTACTGTTTACCACTTAGGAAACCATTCAGGCATTCTCTAGATCGGGAGCATTATGTTTTACATCAGCTTTCAGGCCCACAATCAGGTTTATGAACACTGAAATGAACTGTGTACTTGTTTATCTACCAAACATTTAGTTTATGTCTGGTGTTCCAACTCTATAACACTCAAAAAGAGTTCAATAGAAAAGTGTGGAATTAATTTGGAACTCTTTGATCATTTTATACTGGAATGCTACTGGCCAAATCAGATTTAATGATCTATGATCAGCTAAAAGTTACACCTCCAAACCAAGAGAACGGCTGAACAGTTTGGAACAGTATGATACAACTTCTTATCTCGCTTGTGTTGGGGGGGGGGGGGGGTTTGCATATTTGCTCATGCGAATAGCTTACTTTCAAGGTTCACCATGTTGTACATTCTGCAGGCATTAATTTACTGAGCATGGAATAAGAGCCGACTTCTCTGTGTTGCCAGTTTGAGAAACAATAGAGATGGAGCCCTGTCTGCTGGAGCTCAGAGAGATTGAGAGATTCAAAGAGAGGGTTATGAATGAACCCGCGCCCCTCCCCCACCAACGACGCGCTTCGTGACGATACATCTCTCTCTCTCTCTCCTTCTCTCTCTCTCTCTCTGTGTGTGTGCACTTGTTCTCAAGTGCTCGGTGAAGAGAGCGAGCGAGAGTGCAAAAGGCTGGAAAATAGTGATTGAATAGAGGATAGAAGCAGGAGGGGCCGTGCGTCGCTCCTAAATCTCAAGACTTGAGGCTGCAATCTGTTTCTTTCCACTCTCCTTCCTGCCTCTCGTCGCTGTCTTTCTCTCGGTGCATGGTTTTGTCTGCGCTCTCATTTTTTATCGATCAATCTTCCTATCTCTGTTGTCTGTCTTTCTTCCTCACCTCTCTCTATCCACGTCTAGCCTCTCTCGGCGACGCCAACCCTCCGCCCTTCTGAATTTCATTCATAAAATCATTGCTGGATGCAGGGAGGGGGAGCTGTTACATATCGTATGAAATGCTTCAGGATTGGATGAGTGCTATTCTGCAATAAAAAGAGAGCAAGCGCGAGCCAGCGACCCTAATCCTCAGCGGCTCCCTCCAGAAATAGCTCCTCATGCATGTTTTAATCCCACCAGCCAAAAATACGCCACCCAGAGCAGTCTGCCACCAATCGCTGATTGAACGTCTTCCGCTCTGGGCCATACATCACTGTCTGCCACCCCATCTTCTCCGTTTTTTCCTTGCTATGTCACCTGACCGCCCCCGTGCCTCCCAGATCGAGTGATTTCATGCACGTGTGTCGACGCAAAGGACATCAAAGTTTTACAACAGCAACTTTTTGCCAGAAAAATGACTAAAGTTAGTCGTGAGCAGAATGTGAGATCCTTCACATTTGGGAGAATGGCACTGACTCGAAGAGAAGAAGAGATGGCTGTTAGTCAACAGTTTAAACGCCAGGATCTCTGATGTATCACGATTGGTCAAGAAGATACAGCCGCAGTGTCTTTCTCTCTCCTCTTCTTTTTTCTGCATGGTGTGAGTCAGTGCGCGGCCAGACTGCGACGTGCTCCGGCATACTCCACCACTCAATATCCAACGTCAGACCCCATCAACAGTTTCCTGGAGCCACCCTTGCTTCCCCACCCACATCCACCCACCAGTGTGCACACGCTGTGTGCTGATGGAGCAAAAGAACCTGCTCTTTAACGACATGCCACTTTTCTTGTGTTCCCAAATGTTCTTGCGGTACTTGAATGGATGATAAATAATGCACGTCTTTATGAGTCAATCATGTGCATCACGGTAAAAGTAAATCCATGTGTTGTTAAGAGAACTTCAGATTGGATGAAAACATTAATTGGGAAACTATTTATTTAATTTTAGTGGTATGTAGTTAAGTTCTACCTTTTGCTCATCAGCTTACCTACAAGATAGTTCCCCCCTTTTTGCATTTGCCGAGTCTCCTAGTGATCAATAATACCGTTTGATCCTTACCCCAAATGATCACATCCCCATTAGCTCTTTTTGACAGTGTCTGGATGAGCTTTCAGTTACATAAAGCCAAAACGGCTATATAGTATATTTAAATGAGTAAATAACTGTACATTTGAGCACTTTAATGTGGGAATTTGCTCCCTTCTGACATTATCCCCAAGTGGCACATCACAATGCAATGCAAATTCACATGCAACATATGTCTGATTCTGAGTATAGCCTGTTTGATGTATTTGACTTTTCCTCATCCCTCCATACTATGGTATGGTAATCTAATGAAGATGGTAATTTAAAGTTTTTGAAAATGTTGCCAAAGTCACTACGAGTAAGTAGCCAATCCCCATGTCTCTATGATTTACCTAAGCTAAGATAAATATATGCCAAATTGGTTGCTATGGTAAGCATTCTAGTTGCTATGAAAAGGGTCGGTGACATAATGCTCCCCATGTCAATGTGAGTGAAATGAACCAAACCCCCAACTTTCATTAGCTGAGATAAAGATATGCCAATTTGGTTGCTATGTTGAATAGTCTGGTTGCTGTGGAGGGATCAGTCACATAATGTTCCATATGTAAAATGTAAACGCCTTTGTCTATGATTTTCCAAAGTCAAGATTTATTTCAGAAATGTTGGTTGCTAGGGTATACAGTTTGGTTGTTACGGAGCCGTCAGTGATGTCATAAAAGTTGTTACAATATTAACAAACCTCTCTTGAATATTAAGTGTTCATTGAAAACCAATAGGAAAAGGTAAAAAACTAACTCTATGGTAAATATTTAACCCTTTACAAAGCCTGGGGTTTAAATAATGTTGCGCAGTGATTGGTCAGTTTGAGTTACAGTTTTCCAAAGTTTGACCCATTGTTAAATGAATGGAACACTTTCAAAACATTCTCAGCGGTTTCCCAGAAAACCTTTTGTGGTATCAGTCTGAAATGATAAAGCAACCCAAGTTTGGCATTATCTTGAATAAAACCAGCGCATTGCATCATGACGTCATCTCCTCTGCTTGTGCATATGTATTGCATCGGAGCCTCTCATATTGTCAGTAATCTGAACAAGCACATTTAAAAAAATCAGGTTTAATATAAAAATTGGAATTAAGCGTTAAAACCTGCAGTGTGAACGTAGCCTGAGATTGCGGCTTGGTCTCAACATGTCATTTATCTTCATGCGTTTCTGTTCCAGACTGTGGTTCTGAGCATCAAGTGGGAGAAAAAGAAGGTGCTTTGAAAAAAACGATCAGGAGGAAGCTGGCTGTTTCTCCGGCGAACCCAGAAGAGGACGTCTCCACGTCTATGCAGTCCCATTACCCTCCCGCCCTTCAGGATGTCCTCAGAGAAGAGGGCATGGTACCTCTGCAGTTTACTCCAGAGGACCAGCCGCACAAATCAAGCGACGCTGATCTTAACTGCACATTCGACGTGAGTCACATGGAGGGACCATCCTGTAACAATGCCACAATAATCCTATCACCCGAGCCTCCATGCCGTGCAACACTTCAGGCGCTACGTGTCAACAATGAGAACGACCACGCTAAAAGGTAGCGCATTACCACAAACCATACCTTTGGGTTAAAGTGAACACTGTTGTTTTGATGTAAACCCAATTGCTTCCTAGAGTTGAGATCCCATCGTTATTAGACCTAAGACGATCAAAACCTTCTTACATGGCCATGACTTCAGCAGCACAGGGGAAGCGCAAGTTAAACTGGTCAGTGACTGTCTTGCATTGTTCACATCTGTTGCCAATTATCTCACTTTAGTGTCTCACTTTGGTGTTCCAGCAATGGGAAAGAAGATGGTTCTCAGGGTGTAGGAGCAGCCCCCAAACGCATCAAAAAAGAGGCTAGTGAGACGTCAAAGCCATTGCGAGTCCGCCGCTTTGGAGGTCGGTATGTCGTCGGTATCCACTTACAAGTGAAACATAAGCATGTCTCGTTATATTCCAATTCTGAAGTCCTCCCATAATTCATTCTGTTGGTGAGAGTATTGTAAAAGTGTAATGGGTGGGCCGGCTGACAGCGGTGAAAGAATGTCAGGCACTCAGCCAGAAGCGCACAATCCACTCCTCCCTCTCCCAGTGGCTCCCTGGTATACTGCTGCTTAGTAATGTAATGACACGAGCTGGCTCATCTAACCCCACTTTTTATCAACTAAGCAGCCATTCAAGCTGCTCTACGTTATAGTCTTTTCGTCTCTGGAATATTATTTGGAATAATGTTCCGCTCCCACATTCGAGCTCTTCCATTTCCGAAATATTTACTTGCTTCCTGACTTTAAATCCAAACTCATCTCCTCGCAGATTTCCATAGATCTCCAGTACTGTGGTCACACTGAACAGAATAAGGAGCCCAAACCAAGGAAACGGGTTGCTGAACGAAAGTCATTAAAAAAATATTCCACAAGCCGCTGCAGCTTAGTCAACTGAGAAGTCCACAAAAGAAGGATCTGGAGCAGGATTGTCTTTGGAGAGTCACAAAAGCTGTAGAAAAAAAAAACACATTATCAAATGGCTCGAAAGAAAATGGGATGGTCAAACTCTTAAAAATTTTAACAGAAGAACAGTTTTTACCTCAAACTAAAATGAACTTTTATTTTTACGTATATTTAGCATTTTCTACTTATTGTTGAGGTCGGTCCCTGGCTATTTTCCAATGCGCTTAAAAATGAAAGACCGCAGCAGGCGAAGGCAGTGTGTCGGGCTCCTGTGGTGTAGTGGGTGGACCGCTGAACGCATACGGAATGCACAGTTGTCCCAGGGCGACGCTGGTTTAAAAGTGGATTCAGTTTGAATCGAGAGTGGCAAAAGTGAGCGTTGAAAACATTTAACGTTATGCGAATGAGATGTGATTTTTGCAAGCAGCGTCCATTAGGAGAGAAATCGTTTGTATTCTCACTATTTTCAAGAAAGCTAAGTGTGGAAACCCGCGAACCCCTGGGAGCCAGCAGCAAAGTTGTTATTTTGGGGGAAATCTTGCTTAAAGCTTTGTTTGTTGCACTTCTGTTCTGTCAGATAAAATCTTATTTTAACAGCAAAATAGTTTTAAAATAATCTTTATTCTTCCCGTGTTTCTAGTTACATCCGAAAACAAACTGAGGGGAAGAGTCAGACGGAGCTTCTCTGAGGGAAACCAGGATCAGCTCGGTCGGGCCAAGCTCAACCTGGGCTCCATGGAGGCTGCTGCACTCTTCAAAAGAGTCACCAAGAGAATGTGAGACGGTTTTGCCGCAGTCACATGCACTGAACTCATAGCGTCCTCATCTGTCATTGTCTTCCACAATCTGTCCGTGCATATGAAAGTGTCCTGTGTATCCAAAATACAAATGTAAATATGAAATAATTGTTAGTCGTGTTGTATTTTAGCGTGTCAAATAAAAGCCTCTGAAAACCCTGTCCCTTTGTTCTATCCCTCAATATTTAGCATTTGATTACTCCAGCAGAGTAAAGATTGAGCCAATAACAGTTTACGAGCCAAAACCGCAAGCCTGATGGGAATGGCAGACTGAGAAAGGATGCGCGCACACACACACACGACTTCCTGATGAGGAGGGTGGGGCCATAGTTTCAGAGCTCCGCCTCGAGTCTGGCTCACACATGTCCCTCACACAAAAATGTTATATACAACTTTTTTTGTAGCAGAAACAAAAATTTCAGAATGACTGAATTTGATCGTTGGCAGAGTCAATGATGCAAGCGCATCAATCACATGGCCCCGCCTTTTTTATATAAATGAACCATATCAAAGTTAATTTAAAAATCTTTGTACACTTTAGATAACTGTCTTGGTGACCTTTTGCTCAATTTCCGTTTGAGTTTATATTGGGAAATTATACTGCAGCCATCCAAAGGGGGGTGCTATTGTTTCGTTTTCAGAGAAAGCTGGCACTGATTGGTCAGAGCAGAGGTTTATTAACTCTGTGTCATGAGAAACACGGGCATTTGGTTCTTAGTTCTCTGCGAGTGAAGTGATGCTCTCTGGCAAGCACTACAAGGAGAAGCGAAGTTTGTGTAAGTTGCAGAGAGAGGGGCGTGGCCATATCTAGGTTGGTTTTTATCCTGTCTGTCCAATCTTTTAACAAACGGTACTGATTTCAGCTAATTTCTGAACGCTGTAGAGCTTTAGTGAATTACTATCATAATTATTATGTGGTACACTGTATTCTGAGTCACAGTTGGAAATCTTAATTATGCAATCAGTAACATTTCTACTTTAAACATCACTCTATTCACATTCATTCAAAGAAATGATCTAGGGAACGAAAAGCATTCGAATCGTTGAGGATCAAAGCAGTTGCAAGGCTCTTGAATATGTTCTGTTGAAGCTCCTACAGATCAGACGATCGCTTTGCCTTTGGTTAGATTGGTGACACCTCAAGTGTCATGTTTTCCACAAATATTACACTTTATTTCTGGCATCTGCACTTTCTAAACCTCCAGAGATTCCAAACGGACACACATCAGGATGACGGTACAAACGTAGCCACACGACCATAAACTTTCAAGTTACTTTGTCAAGGTGTCCGCAGTCTTAAAAAAATATTAAAAGTTGCTAAATCACTTTTGGTAAAATTAAGGTCCTTAAAATGTATTTACAAATATCAAAACGTTTTAAATGACATTTTATGGTGTGTTCTTTTTTTTTTGAGAAAAAAAAACAGTTTGTTGTGGCTTGTTATTTAGACGACACATTCAAGCAAGAATTTTTAAATTTGCTGAACGATACCGGAAAATGAAATAATGAAAACCACTTTTTAAAGAGTCATGGTGATCAGATAAAATCTCTAGGAGGAGTTGGCAAACTCGCTCCAGTTTTATTGTAGGTCTTTGCCCCTCGCATAAGTGTTCCGAATTTTAAACATGGACGTCTAAGTGTTCACTAGGTGGTGCTATAGCTGATATCTTAGGTTGCTATATATATTTGTTCAGACATGGACTCTTAACATGCATCACAAATTTGAGTCCAATAGGACATTGCATGACTGAGTTATTAGCAACTTCATGTTTGTCAACATTTTAAGTTTTGATAGCGCAGTCAAAGAAGTAAAAAAAACTTTGCAATTTAACATCCCGTATGCTTTAAGCTGAGACTTATGGAGTTTGTCAAAGTACGTTGTAAGAAAAAGTTACCATTTTTACAGGTTTTTGTGAAATTCCCGTCAATTTTGGAAACGCAATCCATATTTCTTAAATTTAAGCCTTGGTACCAAATTCCGTTGGCGTTTAACAAACTGAGAGCGCAACATGAGCTGAAATGCACTATGTGGAGCAATAGAGTCATTTTGCCACGCATACTTTTCAAACCACAATCAAACGCAAATTTTCAACATTTTTGAAGTGTGTGAAATTCAGTTTTTTCAAACACATTTCCACTCTCAAAAATGCACCGAAATCTACGTAACAATATTGTTCTGAGCAGATACAACCGGGTTCTACACACCTACAGTGCTCAAGCAAAAACAAGTTTACATTTACGTTTGTCTCTTTAAAATAAGTGGTGTGTTTGTGCTGCTTTTAATTAGCTGTAAATTGTTCAAATTAATCAATATATCAGCATATATTTTTGGACACCTCAACCTGTGCTTGAGACATTCTATTGATGTAATCAGAAATGTTGTAGTACGTTTACGTTTGTAGACTCCAGGCTTGTGGTGGACACGTGTTTGTGCAGAACATTTTTCTTGGATCTTCACCTGTTTTTGCAGGCGTGTAGTCGCACTGATTTACAATATGTTCTGAGCTTTACGGTTCCATCCGCAGAGAGGAAAAGAAAGAGATTTCATCATGGTTCTTTTCCTACCAACATCTGTGAGAACCAAACGAAAACTGAGCCTCCCATCGCGGCTCAAACTCGGTCTCATGACGGCACCCAGAACTTCCATGGAAATCATTCTGTTCCTCATTAGAAACAGGATTCCAGTGTTTTCCCAGACATCCAAAGCGGTCCATTTTCATGCAAGTGTAAGGCTTTTGTTGACGGTTAATTACAGAGAAATATTTGAATTTTCCATAATTTTATTTGTATCCATTCTTCACCAAAAAAATTAAGGCCTCATATCCAATTTAATTAAAACTTAAATCACAGTATAGAATCCTATTTCAATCGATTAGATTCTGCCTTTATTTATAGAAAATCCTTATGAAAGACAAAATAAATTCAACGATGAGCTAAAAAAACAACCTCTTGACTCCCAACGCTGCCCTGACTGGAATGCCCCACGGGTGTATAGTGGTTTCGATCCCACAACCATAAAGATATCTAATAAATGTTGTTATGTAACATGCGAGTGACTGTGTGTGTTCTATTTATAATAAAAGCTATATTCCGAAGGGTCTTAAAAAGTGTAAACATTTCTAAAATTTTAGGCCTTTAATTTAGTTCAATTTGCTGTTGTAAGAATTTAAAAAAATGAACAGGTCTTGATTTTCAGACTTTTCAGATCGAGTGGGCTTGAGACAGATTTCCCAGCGTGCACCATTTGGTTGTACAAAGATGGCTGTCATAGCAACCACAAGTAAAGTAGTTTTTGTCATTTACAAAGGTTTAATTTTTTTAAAAATAATCATTTTATGTTTTCATGTGACAAATATGTCTGAAAATGTAGCTAAAACCACAAAAAAAAGAAATGAATCAGGGTGTGTTTGATTTCATGGCATAAGTGCATTTTTAGATCAATGTAAATCACACACGAGTTTATGTAAAAATTTGCTGATTCTCTAGTGATCTTCTTTTCGAGTTTTAATAACTAACGATATTCCAGGAAACAAAACGTTCACATTGAAATTATTCTGTTCCTACTAGCTTCTCCGTTTAATTAGATGAAAGATGCATGTGAGGACCTTCAGCGTCCAAAGCTAAAGTCGTCCAAATGCAAAGAGATTTTAATGATGCTTGGCCCGGGACAGGCCTCCTCCACACCTGGAACAAAACTACAGCGGGACTTTGGTGCTCTCTGGTCTCATTTTCAGTGTGACCAAACCCAATTTATGAATTCTTTCCGGTTAAATGGTGTAATGGGTGGACCACCTGACAGCTGTGAGGCCTGTGAAACCTGCTTCTCTGACACTAGTCTAGTTTCAAACCTGAATGCAGCTTTTATTGTAGGTTAAGCCAAAAAAAAATAGCAGGGACCGAAAGAAGACCCAGATTCTCGTTTCCGAGTGACCAAACGCTGTGCGTCGATTCAACAACTGAAGGTTTGGTTTGTTTGTTTCAGTGTTCAATGGTTGCTGGGTGTAAAGTGGTGTTGGATCAAAGTGTTGGAACAGTAAACTCTGATTTGGTTTACACTCAACGGCCACATTGTTAGGTACACATGTCCATCTGTTAGCTAACGCAAATTCCCAGAGAGCAGCAGTTCAGTGGGAGCAGAGGAAACTGGTTCGAGCTGATGGAAAGGCAGCAGTAACCCCTCGTTACAGTCTCTGAACACACAACACATTGAACCTTGAGGCGGACGGGCTCCAGCAGCAGAAGACCACACCGGGTGCCGCGCCTGCAGCTCAGACTCACCAAAATTGGATCATAGACGAATGGAGAAGCGTCGCCTGGTCTGATGAGTCTCGATTTCTGCTGGAGCTTCCGATGCTCGGGTCAGAACTTTTCAGGTCAATAACTTGAAAGCAGGTTGTTCCAGGACATTGTCACGATGAATTGAGGCAGTTCTGAAGATAAAAAAGGGGTCTGGCCTGGTACGAGCAACATGTACCTAATGAAGTGGCCGGTGAGTATGATTTTACTAAGAGTCATTGGGTTGAACCCATGATCTTTGTGTTGCTAGCCACAGGAAAGCTCAACGAATACTCACGTCCAACACACTCTGTCAGTGTTTCTCTCATCGGACTCCATTTTTATAGTTCATGGTTAAACTCTATGCTGGTGGTTCTTCTTTAAAAGTTTGGGTGTTTTCTCTTTAACAAGGACTTTCTTTTCCGGTGACTTTGATTTGGTAATCACTGCTGTTAACCAGCTAGTCTTGGCTGGTGCTGGCTCTTTTGTTGCTGAGTCTATAGCAGACTAAACAGTAATGAGACACTCGCCGCTTTCATATTCTCACAGCCGAACATCACAAAAGACCAATGTTGAACATGTAACTCGACGCTCGCCTTCCTCTTTTAATGTCTCTTAAGGGCCATTCTCCAGTCCCCAGCTGCGCCACTGGGAACCTCTCCTCTTTATTAACGAGTCGTAAATAAAAGCCTCTCATAATTATCTACTTAATAATGTGCTTCATGTTTTCATTCATATTTTTTCTCAAGCTAACTCAAGCAGCCAAGACGAAAACATGAGAAAGTCACTCCCTCTATATTTCATCCTCTCTCTGTCTCTGTCTCTCTCTCTCCCATTCACAAAAATCCTACACTGAGCTTTTTCTCTCATATTTTTTTCCTCTGAAAGCATGTGACTAAAGTTTATTAACTTCCTCAGAGCCAATGAGCTGACAGCTGTGTTTCTAAGATTGTCCAATGAGACGGAGTGAGAGGTTGGATGTGGATGTTGCTTAGCAACTGCAGGTAGAACAGAATCTTGTTGAACTCGTTGTCTAATCAGGGCATCGAGAGACTTCTAGTATTAAGAAAAGATGCATTAGTTAAGAGTTAAAAGCCATTTACTTTGAAGTCGTTTAGATTCTAAGGAAATCATTTATTGGAATAAATTGATTTGAAGCAAAATTCGAAGTTCATTCATAGGAAAAATCACCATAGGATCACCTAATGTCTTTGAGGAAATATTGTGTGTTTCAGAACGAATCGTGACACTACAAGCCTTTGAGTTTTTAAAAATTTGAATGAAAGAATAGAACTAACTAACTACACTGGATTGATTTTCTCGAGGGACCTTGGGTCATTTTTGTGAATTAACACAGAGACAAATAAACCAGTCTCCAAGATTCATATTGCATAATGTTTAGTTGAAGCTTAAGACGTGTATAATCAGAGAAAATGTGGCAGCATTCATTAAGAGCTAGCTAGTGGTAGCATTCTGGTAAAGTGTCAAAGATATTTTCAACCCGTGGATTAGCCGGACCCCAAATAGGAAAATGTTGTAGATTCAGCGGATCATCTGGTGTCCACAGCAGAATTCAGAAATCAGCTTCTGCGAATTCAGGTTCCTCTTCTTAATAGCACGAGATCCAAACGCTCCTAATTAGGCAAATGTCAAGTTTAATCTGTGTTGCATAGAGGACGAGCTACAACTCTATTTTTGTCAAACTATGTCTAGCTCCACCATCACCAAAATACACTGCATCAGACCGAAACGTGATTGCTTAGGGACTGTCTGCAAAGTGCCAATCCCTAAATACGTTTTGTCCGGAAAATGGACACTCTAAAATAGCTTCACTCTAAAATGCTCCATTATGACCAAAATCAAGCCACACACCGCAGTTCACAGAGGGAAATTTCTGAATTTATTACATTCAGTATTTTTAAACAAATCAGAGATTTGTGATTATTAAAAAAAACCCTGGTTGCATTTTGATCATTTACGGGGCACCAACACACACGCACACACACAGACACTATTAAGCCCAATTTCTGCTCAAAAAAAACCTGAAAAGCTTTTAATGTTCTTAAAATGTTTTTCAAATTTTCTCCAGGATCAACGTTTCTTTAGCCAAAAATGCCTCAAATATATGTATTTAACCTGAATGTTCCTTTTTACCTTTTTATCCTCAAACAAACCAAAATTAGGTTATTTAACAAGAAAAAGTTCATGGAGCTCCAATATTAACTAAATGAACTAAAATTTAAATAAACTTTCACAGAAACCATGTTCCAAACAATGATTGAAACGTGCAAAGGGGTGAAAAAAACAAATCCAGACTAAGGACCCTGCTGGAAGACCCTCCTCATGGTGCCATATTAAGCATTTGTTAGAGGCTTAGATAAATACATTTGAACTAGAAATAAATTGTACAATGAAAAGCGACATTGTCTGAGAACTTATTTTTCACGTTTTTTGTTGTTTTTGTTTTTTCATAGAGATCACATCCATAATGCTGAAAATTGCTCATTTTCTCCAAATAAAACACATGAAACCCCATTTTGGAGTTATGGAATAAACTCCAGAACATTTATTCTTCCATACCTAAATTTTCAACACTAGACATTTACAGTGTATTTTCCACAGTTTTCATGGGTTAAAACAAAAGGTTTTAAAGATGTTTGCCAGAACTATTTTACCAAATGTGTTGCAAGAGAAGTAGTGGAAGTGTTATTGTTGTGAAACGTGAGAACCATAAGCCAATATTAAATATAAATAAATTTAAAAATAAAAGTAAACCTGCTCATTGATTTGTGGGGCCGGGTCCTTATGGTTACTGACTCAACAACCTCGAAACTGGAACGTCGCGTATGAGGTATTCACTCTCTCTGAATTTAAAACTGAGCGTCCACAAGCTCTGGGGAGAATGAAAAGAAACAGCAGGATGCTAATAGTTGAATTTAATGAATAAGTTTAAGATTTAATTAGCAAGAACACCTGAGACTAGCCCAGGAATAGCCACTGACTCAATGAAGCCCTCGACAGAAAATGCTCCTGATGGTCCAAATAGACCAAAATCAAATCTTGGCTGCAATAATAAAACTGTTGGTGTTAAGTGTTGAGCATCGTTTTACATTAACACGGTCCTCAAACGTTCGTGCTTGTCCTGCAGGGACACATTGATTCTATGATTCTAATGCAAACCACAGGCAGTAACAATGATCATCATGTGTTCACTTTCAGACCGGCTAATAACTGCTGATTTCACCCGACATAAAATAGTTCCTTAAAACTGTTTTTTTTCATTAAAAAACTCATAATTTACATCATGGACTCAATGGCGTGAGTTAGGGTTAGGGTATATCAGATCACTCGTGCATGCCGCTTTGCTCATTGGAGAAGCAGATCAACATTAGCCATGTTTCCAACCAAAGATGCGAATTAAATTTGTGCATAAAAATGGAAAATGCAAAAAATATTTGTGAATAAATCACCGTTTCCATCCAAACCAGTCCAAGAGAACAAAATCATCACTTCCTGGTGCCGAATATTAAAAATGTCAAAATGTTTGCACGTTTCCAACCAGGGATTATTCCAAATTGTGCATATAAGGGTGGATGGAAACGTAGCTAATGAGAAAATAATGTTAAAACTGAATTCTCTCTTGGTGCAGTGACCCTGTGTTTTTAGCAGTAAAGGTTTTTTCCAGTGCCTTTTTGAAATTTTTTAATAGCTTTGTGAAGTGGCTTTGAGATACAAATACTGCCATTTTGTAAAAGCTATTATAAAATTTCAAAAAGGCAGCGGGAAAATAGTTTCAGGGACGATCTTGGCTCAGCTAGTACCGTGTTGCACTGATTGAGCCACAGGAAACCAACGATCCTTTATTCCTTCTTCATTTGAAAAGTAACCGGAACTATGCATAGAACTCTAGCTCTCCCCCACTTTCCAGAGAAAATGTTGTTCTTAACACAACGTTACACTTACTCCGCCAACACTAGGGATGGCCCCTGGTGCAGCAGGCCCCCAGGATCATTCCATAGAGAGAACGAAAGAAAGAGTGAGACAGTTCACTGTGGGTGGATACACAGCATTTAAAAAAAAACATTCTGCTACTAAATTGTTTAAGAAAATCTTTCACTTCACGACAGCAGTCTGTTAATATAACGGGTCTATTTTGTCTCACGGAAGAATTCGGGCAATAAGAGGTGGCAGCCGCCGAGCGCCATCCATGTGCCTCTGGTAGAATATTGTCGTGTTGTACAGGAACAGACTTTCTTTTTCCCATTAAGAGAATTTCAGTGGGCAAAGCGGTAACAATATACCGGTAATCTCTAAAAGTTTCAGAACGAAGCTGTGTTTATTTAAAATTGCAGTTCATTTATTTTAGTCCTTTAAAAATGATTATTGTGTCGAAGCACAATATTTTGAACACGAAATTCTTACAAAACGTATCGTGGAGCTACTGGGAGATATCGTCTAGGAGCTGAGGTGCATTTGCTTGTGATTTTAGTCACTTCTGAAACTTCTTTATCTTCTCTTCTTGTTTTATGTAATATTTACTGAGAGAAAATGATCCTCGACTCACATTTTAAAGGAAAAATATTATCAAAGTATTTCTCTCCATCATTTAGAGTAAAAACTTAATGCAAACCTTAACACTGCCCCCTAGTGAATGGAGGGTATCCAATGCTTCTCATACAAATCAAACTAGACCCTGGCCTTCATAGCTTTGTGGTTTCAAAACTTTTATAATTCCATTTTTACGATGATGGTTCGTTATATAAACAGTTTGAATACTTGGTTAAAAATAGTGTTTTAAAACGAATCGAGATGCACATCGTATTATAGACATAATATCGAGGACTCTATCGTGTCGTGTGCAGAGTGTGTGGTTACACCTCTAGAAAAGAGTTATTCCATGTGACCCTGTAGTTTAGTTAAGTGTGGAATGATGCTCAAATCCAGAGCTCAGAGATGTGGCGAGAATTTCAGTATGAAGTGAATAGTTTCTCACATTATGAATTAGGAAATAATGGTAACATTTTACCGCTTTTGGTTTTATCAAAATGTCAATTTTTGCTAAAAAAAAAATAAAAATAAAAAAAGTAATCAATGGGTTATTCACTATGAATGATCAGGAGGTTGTCTTGTGCGGCCCTGACCCGGTGGCTGGAAACAAAACAAAAGAAAAACCAAAACGGCTGTGTACACTCAAAAGCCAAGAAGCTCAAGTGGGATGAAAAAAATGGCAGCAGGTGCTATGGACTGATCATTTGAAATGTTTAGCAGTTTGAAGGCAGTTTGTTCATCGAGGGGCTGCGGAGTGGGACAATAAGAAGTGGAGGTTCTCTGGAATGTTTGGGGCTGCTTTGCTGCAAATAGATTTGGTGAGGATTATTAATGGTGTTCTCAACACTGGCAGATACTAATCTATCATAGAATATCATCCCTGATCTCTTTGTTCATTTGCTACATGAAGAAAAAGAAGGATTTGAGAAGGCTACATCCACAGAAGATTTCTGGTTGGATCTGCCACAAAATTCCTCGGAAAAAAAACCATGTGCAAATGAAAAACTGCTGGTGTTTCGACTAACGGTGGTCACACAATATATGGATTTGCTTTAGATTTCTCCTTTGTTCATTGATGAAAATAAATGATTATTTATTCTTTGTTCAAACTTTTTTAGAAAAATTTTCTAGGAGATGTGGCAGTTCTGTAATTAATTCATTTTATTAAATTGGAGGGTTAAATCTTGGAGGATCTGTCTCTATTTTCTACTAAGAGGAGGTATGACGGTCTCATTTGCTGTTGTTCTTCTCACCTAGACAAAGGGCATCTATTACCAAATAGTTTGCCGTGCGGCGTCAGACGAGGGATTAGGAAGCAGGAGTGTTTCAGCACACTAATTCCAAGCTTTCAGGGTGGAAAATATTCAAATGGATGGTATGGAAATCCTTGGTTAAGCTACGATTTGAAATGTAAAGCAGGGTATGTGGGAGAACGACCCATTCCTTAATACTAGCAGCAAGCTCCACCACTCTGACTGTATCAAAATTCCCAGAATAGGAAGACAATCTGCGGAGCTGGCGCCTTTTTCCTTAACAGACTTAATCAAATGGGACCGCCGGTCCAACTCAACCGAGCACCCCAGCACTGCATCAAGGTAAGCCTAAAGGATAAAACTACTTGATCACTACGAAGAAGAGCAGATGCAAGAAAGTAATTTGATGTAACCTGAAGGATCTCATTTGCCAGATGGAGAAGAAGGCAAGGGTTCTTGTTTTGAAGCCTCAGTGCATTGTTCAAATGTGACAAGCTGAAACCTTGCAAACAAAAGGTGTGTCGGTACGTCACAGGGCAGCAAGAGGCCAAGCGCAGAGTGAAAACAATGCAGCTTCCAATCAAATTTATTCAAATCAGACTCTAGGAACAGCACAAGATCCCTTCTCATGTCAGCGGCTGATTATATTCTGAGCACTGATTATCTGAAGAGCAAAAGCGTTATGTGTGCAGTCAGTCACGCTTCAGCTAGACTCAAGGCTTTTATTCACAGACAGAATCTGTAACATTCATGGGTTGTTAGCATTCTTTATAGAGAAAAGCGTCATCATTTAAGGAACCACTCTTTCAAATGTTAACCCTTACAGCTCTCTGCACTCATGCGTGTGCCATTCACAGCGTCTGTTTTGAATCAAGTAGGACGACGCAAGCCAGCAATTGTCTACTTTTGATATCAAATCTAGTTTTTGTATTTTTGGTTTTAAACTAACTTTACAAGAGTTTTGACACATCATTTGCAAGGTAATTCAAATTAAAATGTGGGAAAATGTGCGATCATCTTTCAGTTTCGTTTTACAGACCCCAAATCAGTGCCATCTAGTGGTGAAAAGAAGGAAGTACAAGACCTGTGATAGGGCTTGTGTTCGTTTTTTTTTTTTTTTTTTTTTTTAATTCTGGCACAAAAAGCTCAATGACACAAAGAGCGAGTTTGGAATGGTGAATAAGGTTTAGGAGAAATTCAACTGTTTTTTTTTATATATATAATTTTACATTGTTTTGATCATATCTTTGCTTTTTGTGGGATTCGTGCATTTTTATTTTGTCTCAACACTTTTGATTATTGTTATAAAACCTAGAAACGTTCTACTCGGAATTGCACTTTTTGTACAATTTCATGTTTGGTTTAAAATTATTGTGTAATGCAACAAAACAAAACAAAAAACCTTTGCATTGTCCGAAGCATTGTCTTAAAAAAAACGCTTTAAATTAAAGATAATTTATTAGAGAAAATTGTAAAGTAATAAAAATAAAAATTAACTTTGTGTCTCAAAATATTATTTACTTTACACACGTATCAATTTGTTCAGTTCTAGTTGCAATAGTCTACAATAGAACATGTTAAACCAATGTTACGCATGTTTGAAGACATATATTATTAATATTCATTATTTGCAGTTTTTAAAATTGTACAGTAGCTGATGTATTCTTTTTTTTTTAAATCAGGTCCTAGGTAAAAAAAAATTTGGTAAATTTTTTTACCTCATTTTGGGGCTAAAACTATTGTATAAAAATGAAACAAGATTTAAACAAATGTTAAATGTAGAATACTTATAACAAATATTACCAAATAGTTAAATATTGAAAAAAAAGAAAGAATAATTTGTCTTTTAAAACTTCATGGACAATTCCCAGAGTACACAACCAAATCTGGTTCTTTGGCTCATTATCACAGTGGAACGTTTTTGGTGTCATGTAACACTTATTTTCAAAGGTGCTTTTCAGAACCAACCATCAAATGTATGAAATTAACCCAAAGGCCCTAACAGTTTCCTCACGCTAACAAAGTGCTATAACAGTACCTCAAGGAACCAGTGAAGAACCAAAAAGAGCTTCATGTGTTCTATAAAGCACCACAAACCTTCAAAGAACTAGCAAAGAACCGTTTTTTGAGTGTAAAATAAAAAATGCGTGGATGATGCAAACGAGAAAATGTCCCGGAGAGCAAGAGGTTAAAGATACCAAATGCAGCCAAAAACATGCAAAAAAACCTCCCAAGAATAATCTGCAGGATGGAATATCAGGTCATTAAACCAAATGAGATCATTTTTCTGCTTTATTTCCTCCCACGGTTTACTCAATTTCCCTCCAAATGACACTGTCCTGCACCCAGCCACTGGGAGGGTGAATAACTTCAATGAACGTATGGCATTGGTGTTGATGAGTCAGTGCTTCATGACCTCGCTCTTATTGTGAGGACACCTAAAGGCCGCCTATTGCGTTGCCATGGCGTCAACTTCAAACCATGGCTACAGCTTTATCCTGAGGGTGAAGACGTCCTCAAGTTTGACGATGAAATGAAAAATGTTAGGTAATGTAGATGCTGAATTTGATTATTTGCACCCTCTCTGGGGTTTTGAAGGTTCATCACCTTTTTTATGAAATTCAGTTGAGTGAGTCACAAAGGAGCCGTGTTGATTAGCTAACCCCTGGCGACGAATCCGAGGGCAAATGTCCACCCCATCACGACAACCTGACATTTCCGAAAGCTTGATAAACACCATCAAATCTTTGGCGAAGGTAAAAGGAGGAACGTGTGAGCGTTTTGGTGCAAACCTTTTCTTTTATGTCCTTTGTGCTGCGTTCTCTCCTACTTTACCAAATATAGCAGTAGAAAAATGAAAACAATATCCAGTTTATATCTGCAAGTTAGTAAGACACCCACTCTCATTTGCAGTGAGAGCAAATGACCCTGGGGATGAGTCATAACATCACTTTAAGGCTGTATTATTCTCTGCTTATAAACACGCTGATATGCTGCTAGCGCTCGGCTGTACCTTGCAGATCCGCGCAGCAAACAAACGCATAAGGCCCCATGCAACACCGTTCCTGGCCTCGACCCCCTTCCACAGATACACTCATTTTGTGCACTTGCACTAAAAGGCAGCCTTTACCTGTGCAGAGAGAGAGGAAGAGCTCAGGAAAGAATTGGGCAACTCTTCAAAAGATAAACCTCCTATACACGAAGCCTGTGATGATTCCTTTACCCTTCATCAATCTACATTTAAAAAGTTCAGTAAACTCGATATATTACTTGATCAGCTATTTGCTTGCCATTTTTTCAAGTAAAAAAAGACTTTGTTCGTACCATCAAGATGTTTCTTATAACATATAGATGCTATTTAATGTTCTGTGGGCATAGAGCCACCAATTCAACTGGTTGTTTATTTTCTGATGAGCAGTATTTGCTTTACTTTGTACTGTAATAAGAGAAGAAAAACAACACAGAATAGATAAATCTGTAAGAAAGGATTTTTTTGCTTCTCACTAAGTTTTGAGCAAACACAGTGTCTGATTGTGCATTTGTTTTTGTCCAAATCTTTGTTGAAGTCTTTGTTACACACTCTTTTTTCAGATTAGGCTCTGATTGATAGTAAATAGAACAGCTGTTTTGTAGCAGAACAATCTGGAACACAATCCTCCTCTTGCCCTAAAATTTAAAACCTACAGGTTTTTTTTTTTGCTAAAAGGTTAGTGGCAGGTGATGATGTCGTTTTTGACTCCTTTACAACACTCTGAAATACTCACTGAAATAAAAGACAATTATTTTAAGAGTCAATTTGACACCAAGAAAAAACTATTTGAAACAATTTGTAAACTCCAACGCAGGCTGCAAATCTGTCACATCAAATTTTCTCCAGTTGTACCCGTATACCCTCCTCCCCTCTAAGTTTGTTATTTCAAGTATATTATTTTCAGTTGATGGTGTAATGAAAAGCTGAGATGCTGTGACTGACAGCATATCTGCTGGGCTTTGGAACCATTTTGATGATATTTACAGCACTAAGTCTACCCTATCATTCAAGTGGAGAGCGGGACCTTAAAAATTTTCCATTTTTGGAGCATGGTGTTTTTGCTCATGGTTGAGAGACCATAGGAGAGCGAACACTAAGAGTCTCATTCTCATCTGAGGGGGATGCCTCATAATCAGGGTCCTCCTCAAGATTATCCTCTGTCACAGACACATTCTCCTCTATTTCACTTTCACTGTCAAAAACCTGTGACGAAATCTCACCGACAGAAAACCTTTGTTCAGAGACATTTTTAACTGAGAACATAAAGAGAGAGCCACGGAGCACAAAGAGAAATAGTTTAGAAGCTTTAGCTAAAAATAGTTCCACAAAAAACACAGAAATATCAAAGAATTAGGAAACCCCCTCCCCCCATATCATGTCAGTAGTTCTCGCATTGGGGTCAAATGGACCCCAAGAATATTAGGAGGGTTAAAAAACTCCGGTGTAGCTAGATATGGCTTTCACTGGAGCAAGAGTGTTGGCAGGGCTGGTAATAGTGGGTCATTAGCGCGGTAAGGTCCAATGTACGCAAGGGACGTCTATCTGTGAATCATTGTTGGTTCTAATAGAGCGGTTTTTGTATAAAACCAAACCCTTTTTGAGACATTATTGTTACCTCAGCTCTTTTGGATCAACGAAAGAGTCCTTGAGCCCCTACTGCAGTCAATGCGGCGCTTTGGCCCACTTTTTAGGGCTTTTGTACTTGTACTACTTTATTGGTGGTACCCGTTTAGAAGCGGTTCCATTACCGAGATGAATAAAGATGAGCTGGCACTGGAACTAAAAAAAACGTATATGTATTTTTAAAGAAAGTGCTTTTTGGGCGGGGTCACAGTGCTTGCATATTCATGTAATGAGGATGCATTTCTCTTATTGCGAATCAGACCATGGAGGGTTGGGGGGCACAAGTTTCTGGATGAACCCCACAGAGGAGAACGGAACAGGCAGAATCAAACGCTGCCCACAGCCCAAGCTAAAAAAAGTTCAAGTAAATGGCCTGAACTATTCATCAGTACCCTTTATGCACTTGGGCATATGGTGGGCAACCGTTATTCAACTCTGTTACTTGACCCCTGATAAAACCCCTCCTGAATCTATTAGACCACTCCCAACAGTTCAGCCTCGGGCAGAAAGCTAAAGTGTTAACAGTCTCTGTCTTATCAGACAGATATCAATTTTGCTCAGTTTAAAGGAAGAAAGGAACCAAAGGGAGGTACAGGGGGATGTTTGTAACCCGAGCTGGCTTCCAGGAGTCTAAGAGGATTTCGATGCAGTAATATTATACGGCGGTCCCGGCTAGAAGCAGACAAAGGTGCGCAGCCAAGCACCAGAGCAGAGCATGTCAACTAAATAGTGCCGGGCTTCTTTTGGCAGTTTATTACATCCAACCGCTTTGTGATGCTTGAGTTTGGCTGGGAGGCGGCACAAAGGAGGCAGTTTGTTCACCCTCCACAAGCATGCTTTTATTTGCGCGGCTCTTTGATGTATAGACAGAGGCATTTGGAGTGGGATATCCCTAACAGATCGACGGGGAAGAAATCCCACTCTTTTAGTGTTTAAGTAACGATTCCCAGCCTTTCAGCAGCTTGAGCTTTTGCTCACATTAATGGGCTTATTTTCGAGCATTGTGCGAGCTGTCTCCTATTGAGGGACAGTATGGGGAAGGTGGCAAAAGTGTACACATGTTTGATTGTGTGCATGCCAAGCATAAGGGGATCGCTGCAGTGTAACAGTGGCACTAAGCCAAGGCCACACATGTTTGTTCAGCGCCGAAAAAGAATTACCGGCCCAGTGACAACATGCACTTTCACTGCAGCGCCTAACCACAGTCAAGGAAGCAGATGTGTCACTGGTAATGATGCTGCCTGACAATTTGCATTACATCACAGTGCAAGTGAGGAGCCGATGGGATTTAAGCTCCAGGAGAGTGAAAGTGAATTATACGCAAACATCAACTTCATTTTTATTCTATTAGCTTAATACGGCTACTGGGTTCAACTGGCTTCTCCCATTGGGCCACTGTCCGTTTAGCACACCACAGTCTCTTCCGGTGGTTCCTGGGTTCTGTTCATGTTTAAAAAGCATGTTCTACCAATTTTGACAGAAAAATGTGGATCATACCAGCAACTTCAATTTCTTATGACATCACTGTCAGCTCCCTAGCAACCAAAGAGTTCACCCTAGCAACCAAATTTTCTGAGCTCAATCTCAGCCTTGGTATTAGATAGAGGCATGTGGGGTTGGTTTAAATAATGTACAACGACAAAGGCAACATTATATTATGTCACCTCCATCGCAACTTTTTACCGTTGCAACCAACATGGCATATCTCTATCTCAGCTTAAGAAAATCAGGGGTTGATTTATGACATTCTTTGACTTTAATCTGCATTTTTACAAGCCAATATCAAAGTTTTTGTGGCAACTTTAGCCATCTTCATGTCTAGAAAGGCCGTGACGACTGAATGAACAGCGCCATTCTAGACGTCCACAAACTACAGGATGCAAATAAACAAGACCTCACTCACTGCTGGCCCTGACAAACCTCAGCTATTGAAAAGCATGCAAATGCAGCTAGTCAAATAAAAATCCTACTTTCAAACTATGGCTGGGGGACACAGGAGAGGGTCATTTGCCTTAAATTGAGTGAAATAAATAAAAGTGATGTTCTATCAATTCTACCAACAACATTTGAATTTCATGCAAAAGTTAATGCGTCTAAAGCGGACATTATAAGATCAAACATTAAATTTCAATGCAAATTGTTTTGAATACTGTATGAGCTAAATTAATAAGCAGTAGAAAACATTACTTTTTTCATTCATTTTTACCGGCTTATTCCTGGTGCCGCCTCTACAGATCGCAGCGTGAAAACTGATTTTTACTATTATTTACACAAACAGTTATCTATAAACGAGTCAGATAACCAATTTAAAAATCAATATTTATACAACTAGTTTTTCATTAAATATTAATTTTTTTTCTAATTTTTTTCTTTTTGATGTCAGTAACAATTGGTGTAACAAGGCATCTATTGTTTTATCATGTATTGCTTTTTTGTCTTTCACTATTTTTGAACGAAGTGACAAACAAAACTGCAGGCTTAGTTTGAAAATCCATTGTTACGAAACCAGCAGTAGTGGAATTCAGTACGTCTCTCAATCCAGTCGATTGCAAGGCCACTCTCCGTTCTTTCCTGCAAGGTCAAGTCACCTGATGAATGTTTTTGGCGGGAAATTGGTGTAACCCCCGAGAAGAACAATGGCTCCTAGCCTTGAACCTTGTAACTAGATGCTAGCGACTATATACTGTAGTATTTATTTATATATCATGGAATATGGGGAAAACAAAAGGGAAAAATTACACTTTAAGTATTTTTGTATGTAGTTCTTGTTTTGCAATGATTTTCGATGTATAAAATGCTGTGTGAGATTTTTATCAAAGTTGGGACTACCTTAAATAACCTAGTGACATTAACCACTACACCAATCAGTATCCAAATTGTTATGTAATTGCACAAGTTCATTTGTGCACGTGTTTATTTACGTGGCTCTGAGGTATGATCGTGCTTATATTAGATGTACAGTCTTCATTGCCTTGTGCATGAATCTGTGATCTCAAGCCAGCTTTAAAAGAGATTCTAGAGTAATTTCAAAGAGAAAGTGCATTCACTTAGATCCAGAAATCTGCACCCTGCCCTTTGACACAGGCTCACGTTAAAAATACAATCTCAAGTCTGTTGCTTTTTTCTCTCTGTTCAGTAGATCTACACACGTTTGCCTACTTGGTGGCACGTTTGCAGGGAGTGACTGGTCTGAAACTGCTGCTGGGTACAAATCAAATGCCCACTTGGCTGGGGATTGTTGCATTTTGCATACTGGGGATTGTTGTTTTGTTACCAAAGACAAATGACGAAGAATTCCAGTGGATTTTTGAAAATTTAAAAATGTAGTGTTCAGACTTGAAGGAAGGCAAAGCAATCGTAACGTCTAGAAGACAGCGGCTAATTTAACGACCAATATAATGAAATTGACCAAATACTTTGCTGCTCTAAAAGAAAGAGTGTTGCATACTTTCAAACTCGTGAGATCGTCAACATTGACGACACTTGGTGAGACGTCGACTATCTCTTTCAACCACTAACCACTCCATCTCCATGTTTTGGTTCTCTTTACTAAATAAATATATATCTTTAGAACCTCTTTCTTTTGTCTGATCACCATCGTACATACCAGTCACAATTTATACAGCTTAAGGGAACCAGATATAACAGAAGAGGCTTCCATTTTTGTTGAAAATAAATCCCTGCTCCTCTGAATTCCTCTGGTTGAATTAATATCAGCCTTGACGAGAGAAACATGATTAAAAAACCATTCAGTCACAGGGAAGGTGCTTTCTTTCCACCAGCAGGTGCACACCACAGCCGAGGGTTATTTTTGCAGCCAGGTATCGGATAGGTTGTGACGTGGAAGCCCCATTACTGATATTTATGGAACACAAATTGAAATAGAGAAATGATACGCCGTTCCCCATGGATCCATCCACTAATAGTGGTCTGTAAACGAAGAGAAGAAGGGGCTCGAAAATGCTGACGGCGCAGTTCTTTTGGCAGCCCTACATTACAGACCAAATGTGAAAAAGCACGAAAAACATGCAAGCTCAGATGAAGTGTGTGAAAACAACATTGCCTTCAAATAATGTAGCCAAAGTCATTACTTTATTTAACGCAGCCGGTATATGAGTCATTTTCTATAGCAAAATAACTTTTTCCTAATAGGCTTGAGGCTTCACCAGAGAGTGGACTAAAAGCTTTACGGTTAATAAACAATTTATATTATTATATAATATTATATAATTACATTTCTTTGCAACAATGAGTGAAACCTGTTTTATACAAAATCTGAATCAAACATAACCTGAACGTAAGAGGGTTTTAAACTGAGCATGGAAAATAATGAGCAGTGATTTATAACGTCATGAGGTCAAAAGTAAAGGTGTCAGATGAAGCACTGAATGGTGGGCGTAGTTTGAACTGGGAGAAGATTCTGGAGGTCCACCTGACCAGTAGTATAAAAGCTCTGGGCATCTCTGTTTTGGAGATACGGGGGAGGGCAGAGGTGGTGCAGAGGGCCGCATGTGAGTCATCCAGGGAGCCTGAGAAAACTGTGGGAGCACTGAAAGAACGGAGGAGATGAAACTAGACTGAAACGATGAAGTGATGCAGCTTTGAAAAGGTGATGATGGGTTAATCTGGGGGAGGTTCTGGAAATCCAAGAGTGGATTTTTCAGTACCGGTCCTGGTTTCTTCAGGGGTGGAATGAATTTTATCAAACGAGACGGCATCTTATTCTGAATGACCACTTCAACTGCCTCGTCCCTAAGCAACGCAGTCCTCTTTTATCCATCGTGACAGTATTCATTTGAAATACCTATGTACTCTATGAACTATACTCATCCGCGGAAGTGCTGTCAAGCTTTAGCCATAGTAAAGAACAGCCATATTCACCAGCATATGGCACAAAAAGCGAGGGAAATAAGTTTTTGACCCCTTTACATTTTGAACATCTACCAAGAGATAAAGGAATGATCCGTTCAGAAATTGAATGGTTTGTTTGTTTCAACGTGGATATAAGGAGGAATAGAATCTACTACATCTAATGTACTAATCTGTTTTGGACATTTCTTGTAGTTGGTCTCCAGGTTGGGGGGAATTTTGTCCCACTTCTGTTAGCAGTTCCTAGTAAGGTGTAGACAATCTAAGCTCTCCAAAACATTAATTACATGTTGTGCCTTGGCCATGTGTTTTGGGTCATAGTCTTGCTGGAATTCCTGAGGGAAAGAGGTTCTCACCAAAATACCCTGCAGAAAAACACCCAAAGATGGTTTCCACCACCATTTGATGGTGTATTTGGGGTGGATGGGATGACACTCCATTGAGGAGTCTCCTAATTGCTGATGGCAAGTGTACAAAGACACACAATGTTGCTGAATGATATTGCGGAGAACAGTTATTTTATTTAGTTTTTGCTGTCTCCCACTGTTGAAATAATCTTGCAATTACGTTTTCTAAGTTTGACATGAACGGGATGGGTTAAATACTTATTTTCCTCACAATATTGAACTCCACGTGTACAAAAGAAGAAATATATATATATTTCTTATTTTGTAATTGAATAATTGTTTTGTTCTCGCCTTTAAAAAAGCACAGATGCGTTCTTCCATAATTCACCCTGCTTTAAGTCAACTAAGAGGGTCTGGAAGATCAGGACCGGTTTTGTAGAATCCTCTTTTCCTGAACCGGAGATGAAAATCTGAGATGAGATGCCTTCTCCTGTAATACCAAAAGTGTTTTCTCTAATGTAGGAACCTCATTGAGCTATTCGTAGCTATCTACACATCAAGTCGTGGTAAAAAGTTTCTGTGAGAAGAACGATCCTTTCAACTTGCTGCGTAGCCAAAGCTCACTGTTTACAGTTTCTGCGAGTTATAAATACAGATGCGTTTGTGCCTAACTGTCCAACTCGAACGAATCTTGGCTCATGTGCCGGTAAACACCACCTATTACTCATGATACTTTCAGCACATTTGTAGGACACATGCAAGCATAGCGCCTCGTCACTGCATAACAATTAGATGTCTGAGTGTTCGCGCTCTGGTGGAATTTTACTGATAACTGGCAACGGTCGTGTTTAGATTTCGGGACTTTTACTTTGCTTTTTTATGTCAATAATAAGGCGCACGGGGATCCTGCTTGGTCATTTCTTAAAGTTGGCAGACTAGGAATCTGACTAGGAATCAGCTGTTTAGTCTCCTTTAGTTGAAACGTAACGGAGCTCAAAGTGTATTGCACGGATGTAAGTATGGTCACCCATGTTTTTTTTTCCTGTTTCAATGCCACAGCAGCAACAAGTACGTCTCCCGAGAACTTGGTCCTATACTTGGCAGCAAATAAGCTTGTGTAATGTGATCTTACCTGACAATCACGCTCAGCTGAGATTGAACATGTCGTGAACTGCACCGGCTTCGCGTAATGTTGACATATCACGCGCAAGGCACGCAGAGACGCACGGAAAAAAGTGAACATTGGATGCGCAACTTTTCTGATGGTCATTCATTTCCAGTCAGCATCTCAGGCTAGCTGCTGGTCAGTTTAGTTCCCATCTAAACTTAACCGCCTTCGCTCACTCAATCACGTAGGAGCACTAACGGCGTTTCTCAGAGCGAGGGCACTGCGTAAATCTGCGAAGGGGTTTTGGGGTAAAACGCGACTGCTTCCTATTTGTCCTCTCGGCTCAGTCGCCAAGGTGTTAGAGAGTTTAAGCACGAGGATATTGCAAAGGGTTATTAGATTCATAAGTCACCCAAGTGGTGGGCGATCTTCTGAGCACGGCTGAAGTTCTCATATGATGACTTCAAACAAGACACATTACCTACCAGCATCTGTTGGAGTGTGTGGATATTAAGACACTTCTATCTCCAGGACAGCATAGGGGAAGATGGTAAGTTGCACGGAAACGCTACACCTAAAGGAATATAACTGCTCCAAAAGGCACGGCTTGTGTTTACAACGAGGGCTTGGAATCAAAAGAGCAGATTGTGAGGCTCGACATAGACGCTCGTTCTCGTGGACCCTGACGCCGAAGGCTACTTAAATCGAGGCTTTAGTTTTGCCTGATCACGTATGTAAAACTTTGTTAATGCTTCTGCTTGCCGTGAGTCGTTGGTTGAGAGGGAAAACTGAGCGAAGCAAACGCGGACACATGCTCAGCCGCATACTACATACATTCTAATTGGTTTTGCCTGGGTTGATGTATGTGCCGAGCTGGGCTTTGATTCCACTTATGCCTAATATCTTTGTTTGCGAGTGTCAGTGAAAATGCAACATGTGTAGACATGCCCATGTGCCCTGCAGGACAAAGCAAAGCGCTCGTGCGCTGCTGCTCTCTGTGCTTTGGGTACAAGGGTTTCAAGCCTTTTGGGTAACTCCTCTTTAGAGCGACTTTTAAAGAGACTCTTTTGTAAAGAAACGGCCGGCCAACATGTGATCAAATATTAACAGGACGGGCTTGCCAAGGATATATTCACGTCACGAGGCGTGGGGAAGCAATAGAGTAAAGCTATATCAAGTGGCACTTAACGAAAGTATAGATTTTTGCCTCCAAGTAACCGTAGCTGTGCTATGATTTCAGCACTTTGGACAGAGGCAGAGGAGTCGGTGAGTGCCGCGGACTGACACGGAGCGAGTGGACATCGCCGTTTGCTTTCCAAAGCTATAGGGAGCTGTTTCTTTTTTTCGCGTTCGTTGGGAGCCCGAACAAGCAAACAAACAAAGGCGAGGAAAGGCACCAGTCGATACTTTGCACTTGGAGTTGTGTCACCATTTAGAGCATGTGAAAGTTGAAATGGTAGAGCTGCTGTAGTGTGCGCGTACTTTGCAAGCTCCACTTGGTTACACAGCGTTAACTTTGGGAAATGCAAGTGTGGGTCGTGGAGATCTAACCACTGATAGTGGTTGTCAGCTCTTAAAAAGGTAAGATCTGATTGGTTTTGTTTTTTTCTCCAATGTATACCAAAAGTCCATCTTGGGGAGAGGTGTCCGTACGTAGAGAATCTTTTAAGGCATTTGCCGATTGTGAGAAGGATCATTTTGCATTGCAGCCACACTTCTGTCAGGAATTCACAGGGTCTCAATAACAGAGGAATCATATGTTTGGTTGTGCACATAAAGCAGTTTTTTCGTGTTTTATTTTCAGAAGACACATTAATGTGTGTTTGACGGACTTTCCGTCATTTTCTGTATCAAATGTTGGATGCGCAATTGTCTCGCAGACGCGCTCTCCCGGGTCGCCATCCATCTATCTTAAGCTGTCTAGCTGCCTATATCTATAGCTAGAGATGCCATTCTCGTCCTCCTTTCGGAACAGCTAAATGTTTGTTTTTTTCCCGTTGGCATGGATGGATAATTTATTCGTTGAATCGATCCTAAAGTGGTGCAACCAGCCCTATCAATGCAATCCGCGTCTGTAGCATCTCCGCATCTCGTCATCGTGGCCATATCTCTCGTGTTTTACTACGGGGCGCTTCTCGGTTTCATTCATCCCGAGCTTTGCACTCCTCTCTCCAGCATCATCACCTGCTCATCAGGTCTGTGTGTGCACGCGCCGAGCAGATGGCAACCACTTAGAGCGAAAAGCTTTCTCCACAGATACCAGATCACGTTGAACTATTGTGAACGGACAGCCTCGCCAAAAAAAAAACGCTGCAAACATTTTCAAATCTATATTTCCAATACTCGGGAAGAACAATTTGGATAGGCGTGGTCAGATTTTTGTTCAGACGGGGTTAGATGGAGCTAACGATAAGATAAGGAAATGGCTGAGAGGGTGTCACGCGTGTTGTGGAGAAAGCTGAAGGAAAACTGTGCTGGAAAGGCGAAATTAGAACAGTCAGCGTTTACGGGAGCGTTTCGCTGATGATATCCCGACCTTTCAGCCGACTAAGTTTAGGAATTCGTCTCAGTGTCTAGGAGGAATGAGCAGAGGATATTGGCTACGGTTGCTTTTTCCGCTTTGAGTCCAAGAATTCGGTTAAAGGCTGAAGAGAATGAATGACAAACAGATATGAAAAGCCGCAGCAGCTGCGCTAATCAAGAGTCTACCGAGCGGAAGTCATTCACTGTGTGTCATTTAGCTGCTTTTAAACGGTCATTATGACTCTTTCTCTTTGTCCGGCAGCGTTAGCTTCTTTCTTCACCTGCTAAAGCGGTAATTTGGTTTCTATTGAATATTTTCCTCGTGCTAACCGTGCTATCGGCTGTTGACAGATATAGCTAAACTGAATGTGAGGGACGGGTTAGATATTTATTTTGGACTGTCATCTGAAAGTAATAGCTGGTTTCTTTCTGTTGCCATGTTATCTTCATCACTGCTTTTGTAAAGTGTGCTGAAATGTATTGTTGACATGCGTCACGGCCACCAGCGGCACATTTACGGAACATTTCATGCTACGTCGACCACATTTCACAGATTTTTCTCACGAACCAATTGTTAAATATATGGAGATATATGCTTGATATGCTTTACAAATTTTAGCTAATCGTGAGTAAAGTTTTTAAACGATCATCTCTCGGCGATTATATTTATTTATGTTTTCATTACAAGAATGCATTTTAAATGTATTCATCACCCCACAAGTATTTAATTTAGTTCATAAGAGGGACGTATATGTGGTTTGGTGGGTGTGGGCATGCGGGGAGGGGGGTAGAGGGTCTGGAGGCGGATGCGGGGAGGGTGGAGGGTGCTGGGGGATGGCACGACACACTTTGTATGTACGGAAGGTTTTTTATAGAACTTTCTGCAATGTACGTCATCGGATCGGTCCATAAATGGGGTTGTGTTATCTAGCTGAGAATCTCCCTCTCCGCCCGCCTGCCCCCCCTCCCCTCCGCTCCGATCGCTGCAGAGTTGAGGGTGGGCGTCAATAACATATCTCAGCTTGCCATTTATCAACCCGGAGATGAAACATATTGTATGATAATGCATTTTACAGTTTAATCAGCGAATCGTTAATTTGACGATTGACACGGGGATGTTTCTATAAATCAGAGCCAACGAAAGATCAGTTTGATATATGAACTGACGAAATAATTAATTTATTTTGTGCCTTTACTGTGGGAACGTATTAGTTCTGCTGGGAATGCACATTTCCTCTTGGGAAAAGCGCGTGTTCGTCACGGTTCAAAGTGAAAAACGTAAAGTTTATCTTTTTGGCTTTCAGAAAATGCAATTGCAATGCAAAACATTAATAGTGACAAAAATAATTGTACATAGCAAAGCAGTATTATTAATTATCACTTGTGCTGAATTTGAGCCATTATGTCATTTTACCAGATTATCTTGATTTTATGTTGAAGAATTCCTCATGAGGCTTGAGGACAGGCTGCGTGTGACTTGCTGGGCTCTGGTGCAAAGCACTCATTTTGAATGAGGTTTTATGATTTCTACCTTCCGAGGTGCACTTTGTCAAATGCAAAGTCTGTGTTCGTATAATAATCTTCAGAAAATTGCTGTTTTGCGGTGTTTTTATTGCTTGAGTAGACGATGAAATATTGACATTTTGACCTCTGCATCCAAGTTTTAAAGGGTCCGAGTTGTGCTAGCTCTTTGCCACCCACCTGTGAGCTTTGCTCAGTGATATAAAATGGAGTGGCTTGCTTCTCTGTATGAGAAAAGCTACTGAGCAGCATTAGTGCTGGTGCCTGGCAACAAAAGCTCCGCCAAGGAATCCTCTAACTATTCACCAACGTCAATGCTTGGGTATGTGTATGCAGGACGTCTTTAACTTGTTTGATATTCGCCTGTGCTGATGTTGGGTAAGAATGGCATTTCTGTTGTGTTTGTTTATGTGTGACTTGACAGATTTGTATAACGTTATTCCTAAAGGCTCTTACGTAAAATGACGATGCTTCTTCCTACATGTTTAGCATTTCTCAGAGGTCAGATTGTGGCTCCTTAAGTAGTACAATGTGTAGTGCCTAAGTTAATCGATTCGATTTTGAAGTTGTCACCGTCGAGCAGATACTGTTTAGGGATATTTAAAATAAATAAAAAAGTGTGGAATTTTTTTTGCTTGTATGTATGCAATATCTATATATTTGTAAATAATAGTGCTTGTGAAATGTACAGCGGTCAAGCTACAGTAGCACATGACCACTGTCCACCTAATTATGTAAATATGCTCACCCTTGACACATAAAGGTTTGTTGGGCAAGCAGAAGGCTAGATTACCAGAGGATGTGTGTACACAGAGATAAAGTGCAGCAGAGGGCTTATACCCCATGGATACATTACAAGTGTAGATGGTGTATGCTGCAAGGGATAGATTACACCTACATGGATTGTATAGCTCATTGTGTCTATGTGTTAAAGTGGATAGCTAAGTGTGTATTCCTATAGCGTAGCTGCCATAAGTCAAGACTTAGAGATCTTCATCTCAAACAGCTGGTCGCTATGGACCACTGTCCTCCTTTTAAAGATAATAGCGATCTGTTAGCGTCTCACTTTAGATAGATGAGCACTGTGCTATTCTTCAATGTATGGATGTGACATGAGACGTGAGAACTGCTCGTGCTGCCTTCTCTAAAGAGAGCGAGTTGGAGACACAGAGATAGGCATCCAGCAAAGGGCAGACAAGTTCCAAAATGACTCACTCATTTCAATACAATGACAAAATGGAAAGACGGTACCCACTTGAGCAAGTGTACATACCTAAATGTACACTGCGCACAACAGACTAAACAACTGTAAATCATTGACATGGAAAGGATATTTAAACATTCTCTGCATGATTAGGAGTTTTTCTAATCAATCATTTGTATTTTTGTTGACAGTGGGTTTGTGTCGGAACTGTTTGTGAGCACTCAAATGCACTCGTCAGAGCAATAATTCCAAAAACAATTCAATTAATAAAACCTGTTTCAACTTGTTTAAACATACTTAGCTGTTGTAATACATTTGTCCACTATTTGAAACGTAGCTGAGTGATGGCAAGTTTCCATGAATGTTGAAGCTGTATTCACGGAACAAAGCCAGAATATTATCACCTATGATTGTCCGAGTGTATTTCGGTGGTCAAACTGTGCTTTGGTATCGTTCCGAACCCTGTGCTACTTCGATTTCTGTGTGGAAGACGAGGAGTAAGCTACGACAATCAAGACAACACACAAGAGGCCGAGTTTTTGAGAAAGCTGAGGTGACGTCATTAGCGACCCGACCTATTAGATTGAGACACGGCCATCGCTTCTGACGCCGCTCCGACTCTCTCAACATTCAACACTTTGAAACCTGGTGGTCAAATTTCAGCTATACTGTCCCTACACCTTGCCTTGTCATTGTGTCCACGTTTTTACAAAGTAACAGGAAACAAAGTCAAGGTTTTCCCCACAATTTCTGTATTCTGATTAGTCCACATGTCCATTTTGTGTTATCTTAGTTCTGTCTAAGGTGTTGTCAAGTTTGTGCTGTATATGCAGTTCTGAATGGGATCCATGTTGTTTTTGTGCTCCTAATGAGAAAGAGAGTGATTTATTTATGGATTTCCTAGCTGGAACAGCTCTAATGCACAGTGTGAGTGTACATGAGTAAGTGTGCGTCTGTGTAAGGGGGTGTGTGTGTGTGTCTTACCTCTCTTGGAGTCATGTCGCTCAGTAATTGCTGATGCAACTCTTTGTCATCCAGCATTTGCCATCTCCCCCTGTGAACCTATGGGATGAGTTATATTCCTCTTAACTTGTCCCTAAAGGGAAAAGGAAAGGGACTGTAAGCACTGGAATGTCAGAACTTGAGTGTTTAGAAAATGAAAAGGTCCCATTACAGTTTTTGAAGTTAAGAATGTGGAGGAGACAAAATATACAGGTAGACAGTAAGCAGTAAAGGGAGCTTGTGTGAGAGAAGGCAGGTGTTAGCATCTACTCCCATGCTGGGAACAGCTAGATTTGAAACCGCTCCACCTCATTACCTTATACAGAGAATAATCATCATCACTATACAAGAACCTCATCAATATAAATCTTGCTCTGGGTGAGATCCAAAAGCACTTGGAGCTGGGTGATCACATGGGGCTAATGATGTGGTAGAGCATGGGGTGAAAGAACAAGGTGTTCTTTCCCTAAACTTCTCCGAGAAGGTCATGGTAAAGATCCATAAAAAAGGCCATTATGACAGAAAGCCTACATGTTTAAAAACATAGCACCAAACTATTGTTTATTTCACCACCCAAGGACACAAAAAAAATGTAAGAATGGTGTAAACTATGGTTCAGTATAAAGCTATTTCGTTCTAGTACGCCATTACCATTGCTCCAAGACAATTCAATCTAAAGGCAAAGTGGGGGAGTTTTCAAACATGCTTTAGAAAAAGTATGACTCCCAAAACACAATTGTGGTTAAGGAGTCACAGTGTCGAAGAGCTATTTTGGCAAATATTGGCTTTAACGAATCACCTAGAATGCCTTTAACCCTGTCAGCTTTCATAATTGTATAAATATATTTCTTTTCGTTTAATGTATTTTTTTTTATAGTTGATTTTGAGTGTGAAGTTTCCAGAAGCAAACTGAAGCAATGCCATTCACACTGCACAGAGACTGTTACTGGGCATTTTTTTTGCACTTGAATCCACCAATATAACAGATAACAGACATAAGAAAAATAAAAGAAAGTTTATTAAGTGATAAAGTATAAACATTTTATTATTTAAACAGTTTTAACAGTACGTGATCAAACAAACCACTCCTATAATTTCGATGAATATAGCAGACACACAAGTGACAAAGACAGGTGCAGCAATGGACCAACATCTGGCACATAAGATCCTTTTGGCAGACAGAGGGGCTTCGAACCTAACAATAGTTTAAAATATCACATAGTGGGGAAGAGAATAATAAGTCCTTGATGTGGTGGAGGCAAGAAATAATCTCTTCACTTTGAAGCCACCTTTGTGGACTCACAATGCAAATATCAATTTCAGCAGACGATCTATAGCATCGTCTCGAAAAATGGTTAAAATAAGCCCAAACGCCGTCGATTGGGAAGGATCCCCGCCCCACGTGAGCCTCGTAGTCTAAATGCAATGATGCGCCATACATTTTGATTTGAGCAAGGCAGTGTTTATTAATCGAAAACAGCACAAATATGTGGCATCTCTGTTGCAAAGAAGGCGTACAACAGGCAACATTTTTTCCGCACAATATTCGACGAAAAGGAAACGTGAAACCAAACGGATACACATTGAACATTAAACGTGTTTCATCAGACATGAAACACACGCGTTCACTTGAGTGATTCACTTTGCATCGCCACACAAAGGAATCATTTTTGCATATACCTTCATTTGTCAGGGCGTACAAATATCAAAACCCCACACTGACATAGTGGTCGTCAGAAATTGAGGAAATAAAGCGACGAATTCAAAACAATGGCTATAAAGAGACACAACGACTCCATGTATATCCAGGAACGACCAATAATTCTCTCATATGTTGCTCTTTGGAGCTCGGCAAACGTCGTTTCTGGACAGTCGTTTGGCATCGGCAACGGCGTCTGAGTCAGCCGGCGCTCGCTCGCTCGCGCGCGCGCTGGAGTCACGTGGTGCGACGTCACCGCAGTAGTTAGTTTACTGAAGTCGCGAGGAATGAAGCCGTCATTTCAAGCTGGATAGCTCTCTCAATGCGCACTGCACCGTGAGCGCTCACCATGCCATCAGGCTGCTTCAACCCAACTCCAAGGGATCCGCTCAGTCATGGGAGTCCATTACCTCAACCATGCAATTTCCAGCATCAATAATTTAATCTATTTGCTCAAAACCTGAAGAGACAACTTGCGGCTTGGCAATATCGCGAAATAGTTGCGCGGAGGGCTTTTCCAAACATCCCAGATGACACCGTCCTCCTGAATGGTCACCTTTACGACTGGACAGTAAAGGTAGGTTTTTGCGTGATTATTAGTGCAGGGTTTGTGTTGATTGCGTCTGTTGGGGAGTTCAGACAAAGTAATCAAGGGTTGGATCGTGAAACGCTATCCCCAAGTTCATTAATAAGATAACGCGTTATTGTCTTGATTGAATTTCAAATGGGGCTCAGCTCAGCCAAAAAGTTATTTTCCTCACTCTTCCAGTGCCTTATTCCTTTCTGATCATACGCATTTGCATCATTCCATTGGGAGTTTCATTTCAATGTTTAATCCATTGTGTTTAAACCATTCCATGTACGGGATCTAAATGAGAATGTATGAAACTTGAGCTCGTCAGTTTTCCTGCAGTATGAAGTTCGCAAAATGAGTTACGAATGGATCTAATGCTTTGGCCCCTGGTGATCATCTAACCTGCTCAAGGTAGAATACATTCTATGGCTCCTGTACTTCAAAAACATGTTCTCAGCACCTTAACCTGCGGTTGTGTCGATCAATTCAAGCATTTTCATAGATGTATAGCACCTCTAAAATCTATTTAATGTATATTTTACATTAAATGTGTGGAGATCCAGCAAAGAGAAAGTTTATTCTGATGTCCCTGCTAAGCGATTCAGAAACAAAAAGAGATGTTTCTAATGGAGTTTCCCCCCCCATTGCCTTCGCTTCAGATGTGCTTTAAGTGGACGAAAGCGCCATCTAGTGTAAGCAAGTTGTCAAGCCCATACGGATCTAAATAATTCGAGTGATATGGATTGTAGAAAACGTTATTTTCAACGAATGTTTTCACGTTCAAAGTGTTATCGACATTCAGTGGTGATTACTCGAAGCTCGTTTTTTGTTTTTTGTTTGTTTTTTACCCAAGGACGCGTGTTTTCAAGTCATTAGAAAGTTCCTAGAAAAACTCAAGACCCTACTTACATATAGATGATATTTCCCTAGCGGATCCAGTTCGCCATTGCGAAGCTCTTTCTCCAATTACGCGAAAAGACGAAACTAAGCCTATACATAAATCATTAGGCCTACTCTGCTAATGTTTAATCTTGTCTATTGCCTTTTACAAAATTTGCCTGTCCGTTTTAAAAGTAAAATATGGTGAAAAAAGAAAAATCCTGTAAGTTTCATGTTTGTACCTGAAAAACAGAGATTAGTTAGATTTTTAGCGAAGCCCACTGTCGTTCCTGATATACTACATGCCTCTAACACGCGTTATTTAATAGTTTTCACTACCTGAACTGCAACAGATGTGTGTCTAATGTCTAAAGGCTAAAATCCAGTTAAAATAGGCGCTTTTCGACTTGCCGCCTAAAGCTGCGCATGCGCATTTCAATTCTCAGGGTTACTTATTGCAGACTTTATTGTGTTCTTTAGTGTTTTGATTATGGATATATTAAAATAAAACTCACTTGTCAGAGAACACAGGCTAGCAAAATGATCAATTTTAAAGACCTACTTGGAACGTGTGCGTCGTAAAGTCCCCTTTAACCCAGTGTTTTTTAGTTGAGAATGGATACTCATGTAGGATTGAGAATTTATATATTTCTTAAAAATAATATCATTTTATTTGCATTGAATAAAGTCTGGGAATGATAAGACAATTTTGAACATGAAAAGCACACGCTCAACTTCTCATTGAACAACATTTTTCTGAATAGGTAGTTGCTTCCTGGGTTATTTCGAGTGCTGCAATACAGGCCACACTTTTGAAATGTGTCTCGTTTTGGTATGTTCTAAGATGTATGTTAGGAACCTGTTTGAGATAAATTCATTCAACACCGCTCACTGTTTACCAAAGCAATATCACATATCTTATGGCGCTTTCTACCGGTTTTTAGACAGACAGACATAAGACTTAAAGATCTGCCATTAGTGGTTTGCTATTATTATCCCTTTATATAGCCTGTAGATTTACGCAACGATTGTGTGGGATCTGGATCATAAAGATCAATCTCTTCTGTTCAATCTCTTCACCTCTACAAACAATTGAGCAGGTGCATGCGGTGCCTGCCAAAACCATAGACCTGCCACTCATGCCCAGTTGTTTTACAGTGAAGGCGTTTGAACGTGCCCCTACCAATAGCCTCTCCATACGGATCAAAAACAGAAATATTTCATCAAGCTTTATACACACAAACAAATGCTATGTTGATAGAGAACTTGAAAGCTTGCCAAAGGCTGGCTGCTTTTTCACGTGAGACATTTGATTGATGGAAACTTTCTTTGTAGTGTTTTCAAACTAGCTTCAAAGTTCTAACACAACTGGCGACCAAAAGCTTGAATCGGTTCACAGATTATTTTTGCATCAACTATAAAATGCTTCTTTCAACTTTAGACATTGAAACGCACCTGAATCCATGACTGGATTATTTTCTTTTTTTTTTCTGTGAAGGGAACAACCACAATTTCAATGACCCATTGACAACACCTGTTCTTTCTCTGTACACAAACACGATCCATGTTTGCACATCATTCCATGCGATGACAGGATATTTATATCACATTATCATCTGCAGTTCAAACACACGCATATTAAAAGCCAAGCAAACATGTCCGTCAAGCTAATCTTGTCATCCCTCGACGCTTTGAATGAGACAGAAGGTTTCAGTTATTGCCATCTCAGTCCCAAAGCAATAAAGTGATTCATCGTCTAGATTACATTTTAACTTGAAGTTGATTGAGAGCATACTCCATATTGATTCTCTTGATGGAAACAGGAAACATCAGAGTTTTTTTTCCCGATGAGAAGGAAGCCCAAAGGAAAATGGAAAGCAATTGTGAGCTGAAAGAGTGACACTGCACCCTTGCGCCTCTGTTCTAACCCCACCACCTTCTTCCTCTCAGCACCCTCTGAGACCAGAGAGAGACGTCATCAGGGTTGTTGTGCTGGTTGCATCCACCTCCTGCTGCACAACTACTCACTGATGCGCAAGTCTAATTAGGAAGAAAAGATGCCAGGCAGCGCAGTCAGCTTTAGGAAGTCCACTAGTCAACAATTACTGCGCTTCATAATTGTATGTGGAATGTCAAGCCACCAGAACTTATGCATCACAGGAAGCATTTGTTTGAGAGATGGCATTGGTACTCCGCCTGCTGTCAGTTGGGGCAACAGAAGGGATTTGTGTCAGCACGAGTGTTGCTGGTATTTCATTCAGAAGCGTCTGCAATAGATATAAATACTTCACTCATTAGAGAGAGATGCCAGATGTTTGCTAATTTGGATCATGGTGAAACTGGGCCGTTTACTGGGTTTTGCTTTCTCTGTCTGTAAAGCTCACACCGAAGTTCTCTCTACAGTAGGAATGCTGACAATAATCCACCCATCCATCCTCGTGGGCATGCCACATCTGGATGAATGAAATAAGACAGAATCGTTGAATAATCCTCAGGCAGGCTCTTAAAATTCATGCCTAGATTCAGCAGAGGTAATTGCTGACAATGTAAGAAGCTTTTTCCATTACGAGGAAAGCTGACAGACTGAAGTATCTCTTCATGCTTGCAGAAGCAGCTTGTACACACATTTTGCACCCTGCCGGATTTGATTAAGATTGATCTGTCGTCCGCAGCTGCATCCTCGGCTCCGGGGTTTTTTTTCCATGCTTGTTTTTGACCATTTGATAGGAAAGATTAAAGATGCTCCCACCTCTTCTCCCTAGCCGCACGTCGTGCTTTCTCTCTCTCGCTCTCGCGCGCGCGCGCGCACACCCTTGGACGTCATAGAGCGAGGGGAGTTTGAGCTCATTAAATCGAGGGCTGTGATATTCTCAATCGAGACTGTGGGACTCCCAACCGTCCTATTTATAGAAACAAATCTCCATGGCAGTCATAGCTGCACTAGCAAATCGCAGTCATGGCCCTAGACACCAATTAAGACTGAAACAAATGCCTTTTAGACAGGGCGTGTCTTTCCTTCTCTCCTGCCGACCCATAATGCCTTCTGCTCTGGGAGCAGTTCCTCCCTCTGCCTTCTTCCTGACGCTGTGTGGGGCACAGGGAGGACAGCACGGAGGGAACTGCCGAAGCCTTGCTGCGGTGCTGGATATTTTTAAAAGCACCTCCTCCACCGCCCCCTTACCCCACCCACCCCTTCCTATCCCCTTCTCCTTAGAAAAGTGAGAGAAATGGGTATATTTTGTGTTGTTGTGTATGCATGTTCCACGTCTGTTCGAATGCACCGGAATTCCTTTGGATGCAATGAATTGCAGTGACTCATAGAGGAACACCAGAGAGGTAAGAGAAAGGTGCAGACGGGAAGCGTAGGATGAGGGATTACAAAGGTTCACCAGAATGCAAAAAGAAAATATTTGCATTGCTTTTGCTGTCAGGGAAATGTTCTTTGAGTAGTCCATGGTTACAAAGTATATCTTTGTGGATGGGTGAGTGAGTGAATGACCTCAAAAACTTCTATTTTCCTGTTTCTGTGTTTCTCTTTCTGTTTTTGCTTGAACCTTAACGGCATTATGTTATAGTGCTTCCAGAAATGAGTCCATTTGTGAAGAAACTGATGCTGCTCTGTTTGGGGGAGGATTTGACTAGTCATCTTTTGCATGTCATGCTCACATTAGCGGTTCACGCACCGCTAAGGTAGCCAAGGAGGAGGCAAGGGAACAAGCAGAGAACGGGAAGGGGAAGAGAGACTGAGGAGAGTAGGAGCAGTTCTCTCGTGTCCTTTTAATGGCACTCAAGGGTCTCTGCATTTAGCCTTCTGCTTTTCAGGTTGTGTATGTTTAGGGGAGTAGGCGGGGGGGGGGGGGGGTTTGCACAAACCTGCAGGTGTACGAGCAGAGAGGGAGGGTTAGGAGTTGTTCTCCTTTGGGACGGTTGCTAAAAATGAAACAAAGAAATAACAAGTTGTGTTTGTATTCCGCTGCAGGAAGTGATGTGCCCTTTAAAACCACTGAGGATCCTTCTTTTGCTACCGCTCAAGTGTTTTAATTCACGCTGTTTGTTGCTAAGTTGTTGGCTAACGTTGTGTTTTTTTTTTCTTTCCCCCCGCCCTCCCTTTATCCTCACCCTCCCAATCCCTCTCGTCTCTCCCTTTTGCCGCCCCCAGTTCCAACAGGTTAGAAGAGTGATGACCATCCTGTTCGTTACTATGGTTATTTCATACTTCAGTTGCATGAGAGCTGCGCCCATGAGAGAGATCCCGGGTGTGCAGGGAGGCCACCGGGCTGAGAGCTACTTGGGCGCTGCTGCCGTTGCCGCCATGCCCTCAGGCGGCCGAGGGCACGGGACTCCACAGAGTGGGGGCAGTCTGCCCTTGCTCACGGACACTTTCGAGCAGGTGATTGAGGAGTTGCTTGAGGTGGAAGGGGAAGCCACGCAGCAACTGGGGTCCAGGGCTGACCAGAGCCAAGGCGGGGGCGGCCCCATTTCCGCTGCAGACTCGAAGGACGTTGACCTGTATGCCTCGCGGGTGATGATCAGCAACCAAGTGCCTTTGGAGCCACCGTTACTCTTTCTCTTGGAGGAATACAAAAACTACCTAGATGCCGCCAACATGTCTATGCGAGTCCGGCGCCACTCGGACCCGACACGACGAGGCGAGCTCAGCGTTTGTGACAGTATTAGCCAGTGGGTGACAGCCGTGGACAAAAAGACGGCCATAGACATGTCGGGCCAGACAGTCACTGTCCTGGAGAAGGTCCCCGTGACTAACGGTCAGCTGAAGCAATACTTTTATGAGACCAAATGCAACAGCTTGGGGTACACAAAGGACGGATGTCGGGGAATAGACAAGCGGCACTATAACTCACAATGCCGGACAACCCAGTCGTACGTTCGAGCCCTTACCATGGATAGCAAAAGGAAGATCGGCTGGCGGTTTATACGGATAGACACTTCATGTGTATGCACATTGACCATTAAGAGGGGCAGATAGTGTACACAATGTATAGATTTTATTGAGAGTTCTAAAAAAAGAGAGCGAAAAGAGAAAATATCTATTTGTATATATACATAACAGGGTAAATTATTCCGTCAGATGAAAATTTTATGGACTGCATGTAAAAAAGATAAAGTTTATACAGTAAAAGTGAAACTACAGTCTATTTATTGAACATATTCATGACCTTGTAAACAATTAAAAAAAGGATCTGATCAGTCATTCGCTCCCAGTTCAAATTACTGTATCACATTCCTCGAGACATTGTGTTTTTTACGTTGCCAAGATTTCGAGAGATGACGAGAGGAGGGGGTGAGGACGAATTACTTTGATTCATGAAAAGAAAAAGAATAAAAAAACTTGCATGCTGCTTCAATCGTGAATTGAGACACTGTCCACTCTGGGAAAAAAGGAGTCCATTTCTGACCAAAACATTCCGTTTACATTCTCAGCCGTTTCAGGATTTCCTCCTCTCAGTACTCTGTCTGTTTACTATCCTCAACTCTCAAGGTAATGTTGGAAATACATACTATGTCAAGGTGCTGTTGTCAAAGCTTTGCTGTTTATTTTTTTATCCCCAAAAGATGAGAATATATATATATATAAAATATATATAGATATATATATATAAAATTTATTCATTGACATGTGTTCTGGATTAATATAATTCATTTTGTATGTTGTGAAGTTGTTTGCAATATTAAATTGAAATATTTGAAGAAATAAAACTACTATAGGCAACTGAAAACCAACCAATGTCAATAAAGTTTGAGGTCTCCCTTTGCAGGTGTAAATCTAGCACAGGTTTCGCAGAGAACGCATTCTGTGGCTAAACTACACATAAAGGTGGAGCAAAATCTCAGCCTCCAGCAAACAAATCCTACAGATTGCAACCCACACGTCCACCAATGTAAATTCACCACGGAATAGCAGAGAGAGAGAGAGGTCAGGTAAGGCTCGATATGTAAATTCCACGAAAACCAGTCCCTTGTGTAACGTTGTCCAGTCCAAGGGAACAGGCAATCATCACTAGCACTCGGAGATTAGGATTATCTTTTGTCTGCAAGACAGATCAATGGAATCAACACTCCAGTGCAGTCTACGGGATATCTGATCCACCCGACCACAGACACAGACCTATACACATGCCCTGCTTTCCTTCAAAGGCTGTTATTATCAGACAAGCGAACTCAAAACTGCCGGACACTGATACACTGACACAGATAAAGAAGGAGATTCTCTCTCCGCGGTAAGTGTCTGCATGGAGCAGTAAAAGGATTCTCAATCATATGAAACACTAGGGGATATAACGTTTTCCTTAAGACTCAAAGGGGATATCAAAGGCGGGTGAACTAGATCAGGAAACGTACAATGAAACATTCTGCTGGTGCATTTTGCAGAGGAACCACTTGCATGACTGAGTTATTTTTATGAGGTTCAGATCTTCCCCAGTTCAAAGTAGTCCTTGGTAAGACCCAGCAGGGCCCTGTCCCAATTGCTACAGAAGTAGGCCAGCCTTTTCTCTGTTTCCTTTTCTACAATACCAGCAACTAAGCTCAAAGCTCTCTGTTTTAACAAGTCAGTTCAGTTAATTAAGTGGTTGCCGTAACTCAAAAGAACATGGCAGTATGAAAACAGTGGACTAATGAGCCGCTGATGATCGTATCAAAATCATTACGCAGAGCAAAAGCAAACCGTAACATATTTCGATGAAAAAACATTGATTGTTTTTAATTTGTGTTTTGACTTGGGTAGACAGATCTGCAGTCAAATGTAAAATTCAAAATCCCAAATAATGGATGTGTATTTCAAAGAACATCAAAAACAGAGCTCTTTTTTATATTTGAAATTAATTAAATTGCCTGCATTGATTTTATAAAAACTGAAAGATTTAGAATGTAGAAGACTTTCTGGAATGAATCTAAGATGAATATTTTTTAGATACCATGTTATGGCTTTTATACAAAAATTGTTTCTACAAAAACATTGTTCCATAAGTAATATCTCTCTTAAACAATAACAACTATTATTATTATTATTATTATTATTATTATTATTATTATTATTATTATTATTATTATTTATATTATTATTATATAAATGGCAGCACATTTGTAAATATAGATCATGTTTTGACTTTTGTCATAAAAATATGTATTTTTTTCTTAAATTATTGCAGTATTACACAGGAATTACATATTCAATAGCGAATAAAAATGTAATGTATCAGTTAATTGAGAATAATATTCGTCTTTACATAACTTGAAAAACAACATTTAAAACAATTATTCAGATCAATAATAAAAGTCAAGAAAAACAAGGTATTTTTAGCGTGTTTTTTTATTATTCAAATAACGTTTCATTTTTGAGTTAGTTATACTTAACATGTTGCAACTAAACACTCTTTCAATGCCCATTTTTACTTCCACATAAAGGATGCCATTGCAAAGAAAACGCAATACAGTGTGGTATGGATTGTAACCTATATTTTTAAGCAAAATAACTGTTTCGTTTTTATTTTGCGTCTGCGCAGTGGAGATGAAATGACGCTTCTGACTCGCCGTAATCCTATTAGCATTAGCTAGTGCTTAAGCTTAGCTACAGCTATAGCTAGCTATAAACACGGCGTCTGAGCTGCGAGTTGGATATTTCTCCAAACAAAATATCTACAAGAACGGTTATAATGGCCTCTTTGGGAGAACCTGTACGTCTGGAAAGAGGTCAGCCACTCGATGGACATGTTCTGTTTACTATAATGCACTGCTTTAAGTGGACGTCACGCTTTTTGTTCTGTCTGTGTCAATTCATGAAAATGGATTAGTGGAAAGCGGAGATAAAGTTAATTCAAATTCGCTGTTTTTAAATGACGTGAGGTAATATTTGTCGAGATAGCAAATTAGCTGAAAAATACTTTATAGATTGATGAAGTATGAACGTTTTCATGTGGATAAAGCAGCATGTTTACTTCCATTGAAGGCTAAATACGCGACTTGCTGTCAGAAGCCTTAATCTTTTGTGAGATGTTCGTGTGGTCACTCCAGGTCAGAGATCAGCGAGGATGTCTTTTAAATGTCCACGTATTCTATTAAGACAATCCTGTCTAAAACTTACGTTAACTTACTGGCCTTCTGTGCTGGGAACGGTATATTATATGTAAATTAAGGTAGTTAAACGAGCTGTCCAAAGCATAGATTTTTTTTCGGATTTGATTTGATTTGATTTTGTTTTTAAACCGTTTAAAAGTTAAGAAACTGGAGAGTTATAGTTTTATCTGAATTATTTTCAAAACCTGGCGATAACGTTAACATTTAAGGGTTCCATCTCTAGCCCTACCCTAGTTGTGCGCGTTCACGTGGGGCGAAGGAGTGTCCCAAAATCGTTTTTGGGACAAAGGGGCAGTGTTGCCAACTCGTCAGTAAGAAAAGTTGCTATTGGCTGACCTAAAGTTGCAAAAAGACGCTATATGACATCACACAATATACACACATTCCACGTGACATTAGTGAAATAAGTGCCACCCCATGATTTTTATCCAGTTCCAAAGAACAAAAGTATCATTTTTTAATTTTATTTATTTTTAAAGGAATGCACATAAAATTATAACGCAAACATGTAGTGTAAAATATAATGAATGCTATGGTTTCCCGAACATGGCAGAGTTTTACATCACGCGCTTGTGTTCGGTTTGACACAAAACAACGCCATTAAAAAAAATAAAAAAATCAATTCACTATATCACTAATTTTAAACAGGGGGCTTTCTAATCTACTTTATAGCTGACAACCAAATACATGTACAGTTGCTTCATACGGAATGATCCAAAAGCTCACAAACCTGACCTTTTTTTTTGACTATCATATTAATGTAATGAGTGCTACATTTATAGTAATCTAACCTGAAACTGATAAAGTAGGCAGTCTCAAAAAATGTTTCTTCTTCTTGTTTTTAAATCATCAAAAGGTTTCATCCTCATCCATTGTTGTGTAGCTCAGTAAACATAAATTCCGGCTCTCCAGAGATTGTACTGCAATAGTTAGCTATATAACAGCAGTTTTTATGTGACAATTTATGGCAGTTTGGTATATAAGCATGGCCTAAAATCTTTAAAAAGGTCCTAAATTTGATTTTTAATGGTTTTAAAAAAGTTTAAAAGTAAAAATAAATAACATGAAGGGTAACTTCAAGTACCGTCTTAAGATAATTGTTGTGTCTATAAATGAACATGTACATGTGTATGAAAATATGTCGCATGTTCCAGCACTCATCGTTATAAAGGACCACAATCTTGAAATTCTTTTTGTCTGCTTCCTGAGAACAGAGTTTATCATGTGCCGGATTAAGACACAATGAGTGGCTGCTCAGTTCTCCACTCCACTGTTCTCGGGCCAGCCTTGCCTCGTTTTAGTGTTTTGTTTTGATGCACACTTACAAGCTCGACTGCGGTAATGAATCGACAGCCGAGAGGGAAACCGGGCAGAAGCATTTTAATGTGAGATGAAGCTCACTCGACTGCAGTTCTTCGCTAAATTGGCAATAGCGCAAAGTAGGGTTGCAAAATTTTGGGAATAAACCAAATTTACCTGGGAATAAAACAGAAATATAAGGGAATTAATGGAAATAAACTGTGAGTTTGCAAAGTTGAAGGTTGGTACTTAACAGTAATTAAAAAAAACATGAATTTTGGTTAAATCTATAGGGATGCACAAGTTGATCAGCTATAAATCGGAACAAGGTTGTTTTTGCAAAGATTTTTTTTCCTGTAAGTGTATCGGCAAGCACAGACCACATAAAATCTATTCTTCATGTGATTTGTGTGGAAATATTTTTTAATTTATGTTACAAGGAGATTTTAACTGCAGAGCTATTAAAGCCATCTGAATAGCTGAACGGTTTAGATTTAAGCTCATTGCATATTCTTTTGTAAATATATCCTGTTTTTACCACATTAAAATAAATTACCATATTAAAATGATTTCCTAAGAATCACTGAAAACAGAAGTAATGTAAGTGCAGTTTTACTGAACAAATACAAGATTATAATAAAAACAATATTTTGATTTGTTAGATTATAAGCTTTGATAAATGAAGGCTTGAATGATGAGGTTAACGTAAGAGACTTTTTTGAAATCAGTGCAATTGTTGGTTTGTCACACATTCCACACACGGTTACTATAGATACAGGTTGTTGTTTATTATTACAAGCAGCTGATGACACTTATTGTTAATCTAGCGTGAAAATCTATGTGACAATTTGAGTTTTTATTTTGATTAATGTACTTACACAAAATTATATCGAGTTAGGACTTTTTAGGAATTCATTTCATTCGATATTAAACATAATGTTAATATAAATTCCCAAAATTCCAGCGACAAGGTTCCCATGGAAAGTTTCTGCAAACTTTCCGCTCCTTTGCAACTGTAGTTGGGCCAGGCCACAATGCGCTCTCTTTCAAGGAAAATCACACTCGAAACAGAGATTGACCCCAACCTGACCTGTAAAAGACCTTAAATATCATTTTGTTGTTTAAACTAAGAAAGTTAGATTTCATGTTCTTAAAATTGTATGATATTTGTCAGCAAAAGTAATTTAAATCACAAAATTGCTAGTTTTGCACAAATAATACACAATTCATTAGGGTAATAGCATTAAACAACATACGTGCTGCAGCATGTCAATGGTTCCTTTGCTGATCCTTCAGAACCATTTGGCCAATGAGGGTCCTGATTTGAAGGGGTATAGAAATGGAACTCACCTGTGATCATCCTCACAATTTTATGTTAAAGCCATCATTACATCTTTTTTTTATTGGATTCCCCATCTAAAACACACAAGTGTGTTTCAAGTTCTTTCATTCTTCTTCTGTAACCCACCCTAAAGCCTAGATTGTCTCCATGCGCTGGCTTTAGATGAAATGTGCACCCAGGATCTTTCCTGTGGTCATTATTGTGTCACCAATAAACCTGACTATCCTCAAAGACATTTGTCAAATTCTCCAGATGTTAATGTTCCTTACTGATGCTGTTCTCCAGACATATCTCGGGCCATTGAGCTTCTAGACAAACTCCAGAGAACGGGTGAAGTACCTCCGCAGAAGCTACAGGCACTACAGAGAGTTCTGCAGAGCGAGTTCTGCAAGGCTGTACGGGAGGTGAGTGCTCAAGTTTAGTTTTACTGCATTCAACACATACATGGATATTCTAGTGATGTGAAACCAAGTTCCTGTGCAGGTAACCACTTTAAAATATATTCCAACAGACTGGAGACTGACCATTTACCTATAGTTGAGGATGAATGAGAAAGGGCACAGAGAATTTCTTCAACGCAAAACATCGTAGAGAAACGAGGGTTTGTTTATGTTAATCATAGTAACAGTTTAAATGCCATCACAGACCACTGCCTGGCAACCAAACTGTTTACCCCAGCAACCAAATTCTTAGAACTCTTTCTCAGCTTTGTAAAATAATTGGGACATGGGCACCTTTCTGACTTCTCCATAGCAACCAGACTGGTTAGCGTAGCAACCAATATGGCACATTTTAGCTTAAGAGAATCAAAGAGACATGGGGGTTGATTTAACTCTTATTGACATGGGGAACAATATTTTATTGTCACTGACCCCTCCATAACAACCAGACAGGTTACCATAGCAACCAATTTAGCATACCCATATCTCAGCTTAGGTAAATCATAGAGACTTGGGAGTTGGTTTAAATTACTCATTGTGACATTGACATTTAAAAAATGTTTTGGTCTGCACTAGTTCAAGCCAACATTATTTGTGTTTCTGACTTTCCCTCTTACACCATTAACACGGCAATGTTTCCTCTCAGTGTGTTTGGCATCTGACGTTGTCAGAAGCTTCAGTAATGACCATTAAACTGCTGCAGCGTATTTAGAACAGAGTGAGCGAACCGGTCAATTTTGTTATTTGCAAGGTGTAGTTGGGGTATTTCAGACATGATTTAGGAGTTCAATCATTTTCCAACCCGCTTATTCCCTTTTTGGGGTCACAGGGGTCTACCGGTGCCTATCTCCAGCGCACATTGGGCGAGAGGCGGGGGTACACCCTGGACAAGTCGCCAGTGTTTCGCAGGGCATTTAGGAGTTCAATGCAAAAGAAAGAAAAGCACCCTTTTTACATATTTAGACAAACAGTTAAGGCCTCTACACCGCAATGTTTGCAATGTTTTGGTGGAGGTTTTATTGTAAATTTATTTTGTATATAATAGTATAAGCATTGTCTTAGTAGTTTAGTAGTGATGGGCTGTATTAGGTTTTTACAGTGTGTGCATCCGAGTTCGTTTTTGTAACCTCAAAACAAATCTTGTTGAGGTACATATAGGTTTTTTTATTTTCTCGTCATTACACAATGTTCTGAGCATTTAAAGCATTCTAACACAAATTTGCTAGATTCTGAAAGTTTTATTTAATATGAAGAGAAAAACAGGTAAAAAATATATATACATAACATTTTCTGACACAGTTATAAAAAAAATACTAGACGAACTGTTATGAGTACACTGTAATTATAAGGGTAAAAGGGTTAAGTGCTCTCATTTGATACAAAACAGCATATTTGGAGAACCCTGTAATTAACTAGTCCACTAATATGAAGGGTGACAAAACTAGAATAAATATTTAAACACACAAAATGTTTATTTTGTTTCATGCACGTAGCAATGTAAAAAGAACCTAACGATGATTCCCTGCTGGGAGCTGCACACAGGCTGCATTTAAAGCTTCTTTGTGGACCGTGCTGAATTTTTAATTGAAAATGAAATCAATGTCTGTAAACAGAACAGCAGTTCATCCCGCAGCACATTCACGGGGGCCAAAATGTCTCTGGTGACCAGGTCTTGCCCATGGGCTGCCATTTGGTGATGGTTGGATTAAATGCACACGATGACAGTAACACCTGGCGTCCTGTACTTACATTTGCCTGGATTTCTTAGTAAAACATGTACGTACAAAGCAAGAAATATACTTGCGCACAATTATATTAGGGGTGTAACGGTTCACGGTATGTATTGAACCGTTTTGGTACGGCCTGTTCGGTTCGGGACAATTGCGTACCGTTTCGGTATTCGGTATTTGTATTAAATGATATAAATGTATTATCAGCGCGATATTAAGCGCAGCGCAACAATGTTCCTAGGCGAGTTTCCGCACGGACGCTATTGACTGACGAGCACGAGCGCGAGAATCATATCAAAAGCGAAGGAGAAGCCAGAGCTTGAAGACCCTCTCACCTCACTGCGGTCTCGTGTTTGAGAACACTTTCGCTTCTCTGTTAAAATACATAACGGGATAGACGAGTGGATAAATTTAAAGTTGTATGCCGACATTGTTGCACGGAGATAGTTTCTGCACGGACGCTATTGAGTGACGAGCACGAGCGCGAGAAGGAAAATTACATGGCAAAAGCGAAAGGGAAGCCAGAGCTTGAAGACCCGCTCACCTCACTACACTCTCCTGTTTGGGAACACTTTGGCTTCTCTGTTAAAATACATAACGGGGATAGACTTTTAAAGTTGTATGCCGACATTGTTCCACGGAGATTGGGCAGGCAACACATCTAACATTTTCTACTGCTGGAGATATTATAACCAGATCTATGCTCTCTTCAGAAAATGTGGATAGGTTAATCTATCCTATCTATCCTAACTAGTTGCAGTATTTCATTTTTATTTAAAAAAATTTGTTTTTCTTTATAAAGAGTGCAATTTATTTAAAATATCGCCCAAATGTGTAACTTTTATTTATTTTATGCAAGAATTATATTGTGTATTGGCAGCTTTTCAAAATAAAGATTATGTAAGTTCTTATTGTTTTGTACCGAACCGAATTAACCGAAC
>SRMA01025559.1:77123-134115 GCA_007224835.1 Danionella cerebrum
CGAACCGGTCAATTTTGTTATTTGCAAGGTGTAGTTGGGGTATTTCAGACATGATTTAGGAGTTCATTCTTTTTCCAACCCGCTTATTCCCTTTTTGGGGTCACAGGGGTCTACCGGTGCCTATCTCCAGCGCACATTGGGCGAGAGGCGGGGGTACACCCTGGACAAGTCGCCAGTGTTTCGCAGGGCATTTAGGAGTTCAATGCAAAAGAAAGAAAAGCACCCTTTTTACATATTTAGACAAACAGTTAAGGCCTCTACACCGCAATGTTTGCAATGTTTTGGTGGAGGTTTTATTGTAAATTTATTTTGTATATAATAGTATAAGCATTGTCTTAGTAGTTTAGTAGTGATGGGCTGTATTAGGTTTTTACAGTGTGTGCATCCGAGTTCGTTTTTGTAACCTCAAAACAAATCTTGTTGAGGTACATATAGGTTTTTTTATTTTCTCGTCATTACACAATGTTCTGAGCATTTAAAGCATTCTAACACAAATTTGCTAGATTCTGAAAGTTTTATTTAATATGAAAAGAAAAACAGGTAAAAAATATATATACATAACATTTTCTGACACAAATACTAGACGAACTGTTATGAGTACACTGTAATTGTAAGGGTAAAAGGGTTAAGTGCTCTCATTTGATACAAAACAGTATATTTGGAGAACCCTGTAATTAACTAGTCCACTAATATGAATGGTGACAAAACTAGAATAAATATTTAAACACACAAAATGTTTATTTTGTTTCATGCACGTAGCTATGTAAAAAGAACCTAACGATGATTCCCTGCTGGGAGCTGCACACAGGCTGCATTTAAAGCTTCTTTGTGGACCGTGCTGAATTTTTAATTGAAAATGAAATCAATGTCTGTAAACAGAACAGCAGTTCATCCCGCAGCACATTCACGGGGGCCAAAACGTCTCTGGTGACCAGGTCTTGCCCATGGGCTGCCATTTGGTGATGGTTGGATTAAATGCAAGTGATGCTTACATTTGCCTGGATTTCTTAATAAAACATGTACGTACAAAGAAAGAAATATACTTGCGCACAATTATATCCATTATTACATGTGCAGGTTCCCATGAACAAATAAAATGACAAACGAGCAGAGGTCAGGCAAAATCAATTCGGTTTTTTTCTGTCATACATAAAGTGAAAAGAAAAAAAAGAACCATAATACCGTGCCATAAAAATTTGACATAACCGTGAGGGGACTACTATTAAAGTCAATAAGAGCGGGTATTCAAAACTGATTGGAAGTCTGTGTTTTTTAATTTTGTTGTAAAATTTTGTGCAGTTCCAGGCCTTGTACTTTAACAAGCTTGTCCTAGAGATTTCATGTGATCAGCATTGCCTCTGAAATGTCAAATTGCAAAGCATTTCGATGTTTCACCAAGTAGCAGGTAGTCCGCCATATAATGTCTGATCAGGATGAAAGGTGGCCAAATGTGTTAAGAGTCTGTGTCTGAATATCTTTACAGCAAAGTGTCAGTAACAGCGCTATACAGTGTCAGTAACAGCGCTATATAGTGGCAACAATGAATATCCCTTTTTCTGCAGTTATCATCGGCTGTGTTTAAAGGAAATGAAGAAAAGACAACAGTTCCTACAAAAAAGTTAATTGGAGCGAGTTTCCAAAGTGTTCTATTTTAAAAAGTCACTGTTGTTAGCGTTAATTAGCCTTGGAACAGGGATTCAAGGCTCAATGTAAATGAATAATCCGTGTAATGTTAAATTAAGGTATGGACAGAATTTTAGGCACAGACATGGTAATCTACAGGACTCAGACCAACTGAGATGAGCATGAATCAGGATGCTGAAAAAAGCACAAGGTGCAAAGCAGGTGCCAAATGATGACAGACTAGCAGTATTAAAAAAAATAAAGCAGACGGAAGTTGTTGCATCCTCACCCCCTCCCTCAGCGGAGTGCTCATCTCATTTGCGCAAGCGGTTATGACTGAAATTGCTCTCATCACTAATGCTTATGTTATGAGAAAGTGCTCATTAGTGTAGTGCTTGGATGGTTGTTGTGCTGATGGACAGATGCTATTTGTGGCCATCAGAATCAATATCAAGCATCTATTCAATTCGTCTGTTACAGACTGGGCTCAAAACTTGAATTCTGTCGAATGCTTGTAGTACATGTAAGATGGTTGGCACTTGACTGGTCTCCTCCCTGCTGCTTGGTCATCTGTCGAGCTCACGGAAGACTCTGAAGTCTCAGCACAAGAGCTGCATTCGGGAGAGATTCATAAGAGCCAGCAATAAACCTGAAGGGCTTTCTGAAGGCATGGCTTTGTTCGGAAAGCTTTGAAGAGGAACACATGCTCTTATTAAGAAGAGGGTATTCATTTAGAAGCTAAGTTTCAGGATTCTGATTCCAGCAACAATATTGGAAGTAAATGACTAGGTCTGTGTTCTTAGAGGAGTGTGGGTACTTCAGAAGTCATTTCACTCAGGCGAATATGTTCTGGACATTTGAAAATGAAGTACAGTCAATTCCACAAACAACATGGAATGCAGCACTGTCACGAATAAGGTGCATGCATAAAACTTGTATACTGTAAAACTTGGGACTGTAGTGCACCCACCCCAAAATTGGCAAAGAGGTGGAAGTTTATTAATGTTTTGCGTGCAGTGTTGTTTTTGAGCCATCACCTGTAATGACTTTGGTCAAAAGGTTTGGACCACTTTCAAGTTCCTTTTTGTTAAACATGGCAAAGACAGAAGGGATGGTTATCCCTGCCAACCACACTGTCCAGCATGACTTCACCATCACTTCATCCACCTCTGTCCGAACCCTTGAAGTGATCTTCGATGAGCAGCTAACATTCAAGGAGCACATCGCTAAAACCTCAACTCCTAGTCCATAGACTCGACTACTGCAAGGTTCTACTCGCTGGACTTCCTTCCTGTGCAGTCAGACCCCTTTAGATGATCCAGAACTCAGCAGCTTGACGGATCTTCATGGTCACTCCTCTCCTCATCTCTCTCCACTGGCTTCCCATCAAGTTCATTACACTGATGCGTGCATACTAGGGGTGTAACGGTACGCTAAAATCGTATTCGGTTCGGTACAGTGTCTTGGAGAGCTCGGTTCGGTTATTTCGGTTCGGTACAAAACAATAAGAACTTACATATTCTTTATTTTGAAAAGCTGCCAATACACAATAGAATTCTTGCATAAAATAAATAAAAGTGACACTTTGGGGTGATATTTTAAATAAATTGCACTCTTTATAAAGAAAATCATATTTTTTTAAATAAAAAATGAAATACTGCAACTAGTTAGGATAGATAGGATAGATTAACCCATCCACATTTTCTGAAGAGAGCACAGAACTGGTTGTAATATCTCCAGCAGTAAAAAATGTTAGATGTGTTGCCTGCCCAATCTCCGTGGAACAATGTCGCTATACAACTTTAAATTTATCCACTCGTCTATCCCCGTTACGTATTTTAACAGAGAAGCCAAAGTGTTCCAAAACAGGAGAGCGTAGTGAGGTGGGAGGGTCTTCAAGCACTGGCTTTTTTTTCTCTGTGTCCATTTCTCACAGCTACCTGGCGTGCAGCTGTGCTTCACTCAATAGCGTCCGTGCGGAAACTCGCATAGGAACATTGTTCCACTGCACTTAATATCGCGCTGATAATACATTTATATAATTTAATAAAAATACCGAAACGGTACGCAAGTGTACCGAACTGAACAGGCCGTACCGAAACGGTTCAATACATACCGTGAACTGTTACACCCCTATTGCATACACGAAAGTCACTGGCTTCGCTCCGTTAAAAAAATATTGTACAAGTACATAAACTAAATGGCTTGCACATGTCTCACCTTGTGAATAAGAAATTAATTGTAAACAGATTAAATGGTCACTATAGGTATCCAATAACGTAATCTATAAAACACCCAATGGGATTGGACGTCCATTTTCATCTTGGCAGCAGTTCTAGGTTATCCACTCTATGGTTGTTTACTTCTATAGTTGGACTTTTTTTCCACTGGTGTCGCACTTTCGTCAATAGTTTAACATCAGATTGTGTTGCCATATAAAGGCAATTAGTTTAGTTAAAACAAAATGTGTATCCAATATTTTTATGACGTAAAATGTACCTAAATGACATTAAAAAAATTAATATCAAAAACTTTACATTTGTTCTTTTGTTTAGCTTTATATTCTAGAATGCAGTGATTTTTCTGTTGGTCATGGCTGTGGTTATTGACCATGAACGTGTTAAACCCTGTTGTTTTTGTTATTAATCGCTCAGTGGATTTACAGTTGATTGTGCTGTATTCTCATATAGAGTTTAATTTAAATGTGGGTGGACATTAGTCGACAGCTCGGAATGGAAGGTGGATAGATGGGACATTAAAGCACTGTTAAAGCATTAAGAGTAAGTCATGAACAGAGATTGATTTCGTGTTGTAACCTCTTAATGGTGTAGCTTCCAGTCACTGATTACGGTCAAAGATACGCTTGTTCTGTTAACGGTGGCTCCCCACTTAAGATCTGATACAGACTAATGTGACTCACTGCAATTGGTTTTTAACTGGGAATTACCATTCACACGTAATTGAATTTGTTGTTAACCCGAGACAGGTCTGGGAAACTGTCAGGAAATTGAAATCTGTTTGAAATCTTTGACCAAAGGCAAGATTTAGTTTCTCACAGTGTTTTTTTTTCCTTTCTTTTTCTCCTCATGTAAATTGCAGGTCTATGAACATGTATATGAGACGGTGGATATAAACAGCAGTCCGGAGGTGAGGGCGAATGCAACAGCAAAGGTATGTTGATTCACCTCTTGCGTATCGGTTGATGTTCTGTTTCCAACATCAGAAATTAAGAAAAAGAAGCTCCTCTCAGGCCATAAACAAGTTATTAACGGTCATCACAGAGAATAGAAAAATGCATCTATAGACGATTCTTGCGCTTGCTGGACTTTCTTGGACGCCCTGAAGCCTTCTTAACAAGAATTGAAACTCTTTCCTTGAAGTTCTTGATGATCCTACGAATGGATGATTTAGGTGCATCTTAGTATTCACAAAATCCTTCCTGTGAAACCATTTCTGTACCACGCAATGATGGCTCCACGCGTCTCTTTGAAGATCACCATGGTTACCAATGGAAGAACAACGATTTCAAGCATCATCCTCCTTTTAACATGTCGAGTCTGCCATTCGAACACAATCAGCCTGACGCAATGATCTCCAGCCTTGTGTTCGGCAACATTCTCACCGGAGCTAACAGATGATTACTGAAAAGATCTCAGCAGCTTCTTTAACTTCAGCGATGAAATGCGGCGGAAAGTTTTTTTCAGGATTAAGTTAATTTTCATGCAATTCATCTGATCACATCACGTTCTGGAGGATATGCAAATTATAAAAACTTAAGCAATTTCCAATATTTATGTAACTCTCAAAACTTTTGGCCACGACTGTACACAAGCATCACAACAATGAACTGTGTGATTCTCATTTCTACACATTCACGGCGGATTAATTTGCTTGCGAAGTGATGAGACTTACAGTGGTACCCCAAGATACGAATATAATCCATTCCAGGGTAACGTTCGGATCTCGAACATTTCATATCTCGAAGCAAGTTTTACATGTAAAACGTCTAATCCGTGCAACGGTTCTCAGAAACAACAGAATAAAAAGATGAAAAAATGGAAAACCAAAGAAAAATTAAGTAACGTTTCTTCAATCATTAAATCTACACATTGTTAATGTAATAAATGATAATAAAACACAAGCAAAATACGTAATATGTTCACAAATGTGAAGCGATGTGTCGGAGGAAGTGGAACGGATGACAGAAAACACTATGGCACCACGTATGAAAGTTATTCCAGGTATGAAAAAGATATTTCACGAATTACTAACATAAACACGGTTGATGGAGAGAGAGCTTCTGAGAGCGCGTCACAGGGTTTCTCTAACTAGCGCTACAGAACAGCACTTTCCACGTTATAAACGTTATTTCTTTTACGACACATTGACTCTAACATTTGTTATAGTACATTATTGATAACCTATACATGTTTCGCTGTGTTGTTGAAGTGTTTTGAAGCATATCAGACACTATTTGGACTGGTAGATAGGAGCGCAAGAACCCGGAAACAAGTGGAAAATACAGCAGAAATGTTAATTGTTTGTATCTCGAATTTTTCTTCGGATCTCGAAGCAAAAAATTTCCCGCGAGACCTTTCGTATCTCGAACATTTCGTAACTCAAAGCATTCGTATCTCGGGGTACCACTGTATATTTCTACTCACAGCCATTATGCAGTAAATGCCCATAATTCCCAAACTACAGGTCCCAAGCCAGTGGGGACCAGCAAACCACATTCCTGCAACATCTTACCCAAACAGGCATTACCTGAACAGAAGTATAAATATTTCCTGTGAAATTATATCATTCATAACAGAGTGAGGTGGTTTCTGCATGGGTCGCAGTGCCGGCTCATCGCTGTGATGTCCATTGGCCGTCTTCGCTGGATGATTGACCAGTTGACCAGATATCAGTTGTTTTCTGCATTTGTATGTGGGAAGTATTTCTAGAGAAATGTAAATGTCTCTCTCCACAATGGTTCTGCTGGTTAGTTTTCACAAAAAAAAGTATAATTTTCATGAAATATATTAGTCTGTTTCATTGGCTGACTGGCTTGAGTGTAATTTCTCTAAAGCACAAGCGACTACTTTATTTATATTTACACACATCCGTTGCTTTACAGGCCTTTTGAGGGAGAGAAAAAAAGTGTATTCGTTATTCATTAAGCATAAATGAATCTCATTGACCATTATGTTCTGGGCAAACTTTACTTCCAGGCTACAGTGGCAGCGTTCGCAGCCAGTGAGGGTCATTCTCACCCCCGTGTGGTCGAGCTTCCAAAAACAGAAGAGGGACTGGGCTTCAACATAATGGGTGGGAAAGAACAAAACTCCCCCATCTACATCTCCCGCATCATTCCTGGAGGGATCGCTGACCGGCACGGTGGGCTGAAGAGAGGAGACCAGCTGCTTTCTGTGAATGGAGTGGTAGGTACCACTGTACATTATTTAACATAATAAAAATTTTGATTTCTTTAATGTTAAATGCAGTTTTAAATTAGGTTGAAGGTGTTCCGAATCGTTCTTCCTTGCAAACATCTCCAATTCAGTCAGGTTTGATGGTTTCCGAGCATGAACAGCCCGCTTTAAATCACACCACAATAATATTCAGGTCTGGGGATGGAGATGTTGCTTCCAGAATATTCTACTTGTTCCTCTGCAGGAATGCTGCTGTAGATCCGGAGCCTTGTCCTGCTGAAAGATCCAGCCCCGGAGCAACTTCAATTGTTTCTCTGATTCCTGGACATTGTTCTCCAGAATCTGCTGACATTAAGTGAAATCCTTGACTTTACAAAATTCCCAGTCCCTGCGCTGGCCACAGCCCCACAGCATAATGGAACTATCACCATATTTTACTGTAGGGGGCAACGGTTTCTCTTGGAACGCTCTGATGTTTTTCCACCCCTTGTTTTATTCATATAACTCTATTTTAGCTTCATCAGTCCCGGGCACGTTATTCCAGAATGAAGCTTGTCCAGATGTGCTTCAGCAGAGCTCCAGCGACAGCGTTTGTGTCGTGTTTGCAGAGAAAAGGCGCATCACTCATCAGTTGAACGATGCACAGCTGGTCTGTGGGTTGTCCGTGACTGTTCTCCCCATCCTGCGTCTCTGATTATCGGAGATGTTTCTTTTCCTTGACTAATTCCGCACAGTTGAAACCGAGAGCTCAAATCTCTGAGAGCTGTCTCCTTCCCCTAAACCAGGATGCTCAACAATCGTTGTTTTCAGCTCATCTCAGAGTTCTTTAGAGGCTCCCATGCTGCCACTCTTTAGAGAAGATGAGAAACACAATCGGCCTCCTTTAAATTCTTTCTCCTGATTGGATTCACCTGTGTGTTGAGGGTCACCGAGGTTACCAAACCAATGTTGTGTTCTAATAATTAGCGCTGAAGGTATTGAAATAAATAAAATGACAAGGGTGCCTAAATTTATGCTTATTTATCTTTTTATCTATGATATATTTAACTGAAATTTCTTATCCAGACAACCAATGATTGATTTATAAAGGAAAATCATGAACATATACTGGGGTGCTCAAACTTTTACATAACTTTTTGTACTGTAGAGGGTTTTATTCATATGACCGAGGTTTTTATGCGCAGTGTCTTTCAGTTCACACAATGGACATCAGTTGTTTTGACTCAAACTGTTAATGTGACTATTTCTCGTTTATTCGGCAGAGTGTAGAAGGAGAGCACCATGAGAAGGCCGTCGAGCTGCTTAAGGCTGCTCAGGGCACGGTCAAGCTAGTGGTACGGTACACCCCTAAAGTCCTGGAGGAGATGGAATCGCGCTTTGAGAAGTTGAGGTCCGCCAAACGACGCCAACAGAATAATTACCCCAAGTAGCGTGCTTGGCCAATGCCCCCTACCCCTCTGCCTCTCCTTTCTCTCCCTGTCTGTAATGCTCCTTCCATCTGTCCTAGTTCTCACCCTCAGTCCCTCCTTTCTCCAGCCAGGGATTAGCCACATGTTTGGCTCTTCTTTGTGAATTTTTCTAAATCCTCACCTCCTCAACGTGTTTTAAACAGCCTTTCACACGCGTCTCTTTCATGGCATGAACACTACGACACAGGTTCTGGATGTTCTTCACATACATGCACTAGGAGGGTGCGTTACTATGAATGTACTCTCATTTGGGGTGTTGATTAAGCAGATTTATAAAGGGACCATTGTGATGTTCAACTCCTGAGGTGACGGAATGAAAATGTCAAAAAAGTGCCTCAAGAGCTCGAATAACCCCGCAGCCCTTGGCTTTTCCCATCCGTAGGCTGTTTTTCTGGTCCATGCACAGAATGAATGAAAATGACCACAGTCTACAATCATCATCGAAGAGTTTATGAGTTTTATTCCCTCTTTATTTGTCAACTCTGTTTGCCCATGAAACAAGGAAGGAAACCAACGGCGAGATGTGAGCTGAAAGTACTAAAATGTCAGCTGTACATTATTCCTTCGTTTAAAAATACAGGCGCAGGGTGCAGAACAGCACAGATCTGCTCTTTCTGAATCTATAAGATTTAAAATGAAGTATTCGGCTTTTATCAACAAGGCTTGAGAATAACGAACTGTCTGGCTTTGTGTTCAGATTAATTTATGGCCACAAAACCTGTTGCGTTTGGTCATGATTGTGGCAAGCTGACGTATGGTTAGATTAAGCAGCAGTTGGGAGGAGATATTTGTGGCGTTGTTTGGAGCTGAATTGGAATAGAAACTCTATTTGGGACCACAAACTATTTTTTTTTTTATTGGTTTATGAATACAAAACTCCTCAGAGGTAAAAAGCATCTTTTCAGCCATTCTTGAGATGGGGCTATTAGCATAGTTTAGCATAAATAGTTCATTTTTAGCTTTGCTGCTGCAACACGACCCCAACAAGAGCAATGATGGCACCCCTGAAAATATACTACCTGTTTGCACAGGGAGTGCTCCTTGCAACCAGCGAGACTATAGTCTGACGTCACACTGCACTCCCGGGCCTGGCTTTCCACTCTCCCGTCGACAGACAATGCCAAAAACACTTTTGTCAGTTTTAAATCAAAAGATTATGTGTAGATTGATAATAATGTGACGTAATAAACGTTAGAGTCAAGGTGTCCTAAAAAAAATTCAACTAATAAAGTGGAAACTGCTGTTCAAAAGCAAAAGTTAAAGTAAGACACTGTTGTTTCACATGTGGGTGTCTCATATTATTGTCAAAACATGTCTTCCTCCTTCGCTGAAATAAACTGCTATGCGCTTCAGACCGATACGTGATCGCTTGGGGACCGTCTGCAAAGTGCCAATCCCTAAATACGTTTTGTCCAGAATATGGTTAATCTAAAATACACCATTGTGACAAAAATACTGAACATAATAAATTCTGAAATTTCTCTGTGACCAGCGGTTTGTGGCTTGATTTTTAAACATCAGAGATTTGTGATTATTAAAAAAACCCTGGTTGCATTGTGATCATTTACGGGGCACCAACACACACGCACACACACATACAAACACACGCAAACACACTGTTAAGCCCAACTTCTGTAAAAAAAAAAAACCTGGAAAGGTTACACTTTTCTACAATCTAATTTTTTTGGAACCTAAAAATTCCTCAAATAAAGGTATTTAACCTGAAAATCTACATGAGGACCCCTTTTATTCTTAAAATAAACCAAAATTGGGTACTTTAACAAGAAAATCAGTTCAGGAAGCTCCAAGGCTAACAATACCAGTGATTTTTTTTTTTTTTTACTCTTAAAAAGCACTGAATTAATGCCTTTAACCCTGAAATTTAGCAACTTTCACAGGAACCATGTTCAAAAAATCATTGACAAATTGTGCAAATTGGTAAAAAAAAGCTCCCAACCTAGAACATTTCCTCCCCCCTTTCTCCCTGCTGGAACACCACCCTCTTGGTGCTCCGGAACCCCCTCATGGACAAATGAAGCGCTGCTGGACTCAAACTTTTATTATGGTGCAATATTGGTAATCTATTCATAATGTTGTGCTCGAATCAAAATGGTTTTGATGAAATCTTTAGCACCGCGAGTGGCGCGCCAGACCCCAGCAGTGCCGAGTGACGTCACGACTTAACCTTTGGATTGTGAACGGTTCAGATCCTGAACTTGACCCATTTAAGATTTTGTTACTGGGAAACAAGGCTGAAATTTTGTAACTTCATCTCTGCACTGTTTGAAGTTACCCAGAAGAATTCAAGAGCTACGTGAAGGTCCTGCTGCACTTGTGCTATGGCAGCAAAGCTCTTTGATTATTAAGCAATAAAAGAGTAGGTCCTTCTTCCCACATCTGCCCCGAAAATCTCAACTTAAAATTTTCTGCTCTGTTGGAAAAAAGATTTAAGTGGAATGTTTCTTTAAATACAAGACTTTATTGAAGCTTGCTTTGCAGCATTTATTTATAGAAGTAGATATAATTTCATTAAAATGATCAGCAGAAACTTATTTTAAAGCCATGAATGTTTTGTTGTTTTAATTTCTTTTTCAAGGCTTTCTGAATGTTAATGTGGCGCTTACTTTTGAGCTGTGGGTTGCTTCAGAATCACCTCTCTTAAACGAATGTCCACAATTATTTGAATGAAATCCGTGAATTTATTTATTTACATTTTTTTTAGCTTTTTTTGAAACATCAACAAAAAGTGTTTTTCCAATAGTCAACTTTGTGCTCAAAATAAAAAAGGCAAAAGCTAATTCTGAATTTTGTGATTTGTTGTGTTGCTTTTTGTTTTTAGAGATTTTTCTTTTTTAATCAGCCTTTATTAGGATGAAAAGGAAAAATCACAGAGAGCACTTCATTGTTTTTTCATTTTTTGTTTTGAGTACAAAATATAATATTGGTCCACTGTTTGTCTTTAGATTTTTTTTATTGTTTACGGGAGTTTTTCGTTGCTTAAACGCCGACAATAACATATGGGTAACTCAAATCAGATTGTCGCAGAGATTAAAAATACTTAATATTTTTAACAGTAATTTAATTTTGAGTTTCTCCAACTAGAAGAAATGTGTATTCAGATTTTGATCTCACAATTGTGACATGTGTTGTCATAAGGCTTGAGAAAAATATTTCTCAAGCCTATATTAAAAATATTTAGAAATATATGAGGAGGGATGCCCCTTTTTACATAATGATTTAGAAAAAAATAAACCAAATTTTTGCTACGAAAAAAAGCGACGCCTTCATCTCACATCTATACTTAGCAACTTAGGAGTCAGAAGTACAAAAAATAATTTTTGAAGTAAAAAAAAATCTGTTTTTGTCAACCTCCCTCTTATTTTTTTTTTATGTGGTGCTTTGTTTTATTTAATTAAATTTTTTTAGCCTATAATACTTAATAATTAGATTGTCCCTGAAGCGTTTAATTGATTTATATTGTGAACTAGGATTCATTTAAAAATAGAGATGATTCACTGCCTAAAGATTTAAAGTTGCACTCACTCTCAGGCTTTCCGATCGCTGGTGCATTTTTATAAAGATGTTAAAGATTTAGGCTTGAAAGCACAGTTCTTATTGAGAAATAAAAGTTGTAATGAAAGGTTTTTGCATTGCTTTCTCTCCATCTCTCACCGCATGGTCATGGATTTCAGATAAAAGCTATTCCGGCTCTGTTTATAAATAAATGCATTGTTATTAATTATGTAATCAATGGTCTAATGAATTAGAATTGTGTTTCTGGTGGGCTGCATGTGAATAATCACATGTTGAGGGTGTCATTTAAAGTCATTTTTGGGGGGCCAAGACCTGTTTTATTCTTCTGCTACTTGTTTTCTCGTAAGGAAAAGGATTACAATTATTTTTAACCTCAAATGTGGTTATTTCAGTGTCTGACAAGCCTGAGGAAAATAAGAGTCTATTTTCTCTGCCTCTCATAAAATATTTAACGTATCTAATTATAGACGGCCATGACTCACGATGAGCTGTGAAATACGTAGGTGTTTCGACTACGAGCGATAAAAAGAAGCTTGATGCATCGCATGAAGGAATCTTTTGTGTTACTGACGAACAACTGATGCATTTACTGCGGTATTACAGGTGCTGTTTTATATAATAACACATGTTTTAAAGCATCATCACCAGAGCAATAAAAGACTTTCATTCATTCCTCTTATCATCTCCATGTTACTTTCGATTTGTTCACAGGGAGTCTGTCTGTCGAACTGTTTTTAGAACCATTTTCTTTTGTATTTTTTTTTTAGCCTTTTTTCTCTGGAATGTTCCACAATGATTCATTAATTTGACCACAAGAAACATGACCAAACTTCACTCATTTCTGTTAAACCTTTCACTGACTCTTTGCTTTTTGAACTGTTTTTAAGATTATGTTTAATTGTGTTATTTCTGTCCTTTTGGATTGTGTTCCATTGTTGTTTATGTATTAAAGCAAACCGAGACATTGTTGCAAAGTTTAAATATACTTTGGATTTAAATATGGAATGTTTTGGTATTTTTCTTTCCTTGCATCTCAAATCTGCCATATACAGTATCTGAAATGATATTTAGTGGGTCTTGGGCATTGACTCTATGCAACCGTAGGTTACCGATTAAGCCTCTCTGCTGAGCTTTGCCAGCTCTCACCATCTTAGACGTGTGTCCCATCAAAAAAAAAATCGAAAATGATATCGTGAACATTCATTCATCTTCTCTCCAGCTTAGTAATCCTTTTCAGGGTCACTGGGGTCTCCAGCACACGTTGGGGGCAAGGTGGGGGTACACCCTGGGCAGGTTGCCAGTCCATTGCAGGACCTAGTGAATATGACTTGCATATATACAATCAATGGCTGCCACTCAAGGAACCACACCCTTCAGTTAGCAACAGATTCTCCAAATGCAGCCTCTAGTGGTCAGATGATGAACTGCTGCATTTGCCACTTCCTAATTACTGCAACCTGGCAGGGTGTTGCAACTTGGTCTCAAACCATAGTGTTTAAGGTTCTGTGAAATTGTTTAATTTTTAATATCTGCTTCACATTGGTCTAACGGAAATGGGATTTGTAACCACTCCCCAGTTACTCACCCATTGGTTACTGATTTGCATATTCACGACGTGTATCCAAAGCTACTGTCTGACGGTTAACGTAGAAGTGAGGGAAAATAGAGATTAATTACGACAATACTGAGCAAACAACGTTTTATTAAATGAACAGCGATAGACGCTGTAATGGCGTTTGGAGGAAGTTGTATATAATCGAGCCACAATTGAGTAAATCACTATAAAAGCTACTAAAAGACTCAACTTTGACCCTTTTAGAAAGAAATCTCAATGATGCCCAGATATGACACACTATCACCCGTGGATTCAACTTTTTAGATAAAAGTCTTATTTCTATAATCCCTGATCTACGGAGCCCTTAAAGGGACATGGCGGTAGGAGAAAAAATCGATGGTAGAAAATATTTTCCTTTTTTGCGTTCCCTTGCAAAGATACTGGATGTGTGCATATGTGCTGCACACAAATTAAATTGTGTGTTTTTTATGTATAACCTTTAATATAAGTAAAAAGGATTACAATCGGCAAATGCAAGATGCTTACAGCAGTGATTATTTGAATAATTCACAAGTGTACAGCGTTGTACAAACTTTAAATAATTATATTTTAGGTGCGTTAGACTGTATATTCAGTAGGATAATTAATGTTTTATTGTAAAAAAAAAATAATAATATTGAAAACAGGTTTTGTTGAAATTCGATTTCATTAGCTTTCACATTCCAAAATAGTACGGAGCCCCTAAGGGTCATGGCTCCGTAGCTTACAGCAGTGATTATGTGAATAATTCACGAATCTACAGCATTGTACAAACTTATATTATTTATTTTAGTTTCGTCATACTGTATTCGGACTACGGAGCCTTATTCTTTTCCAACCCTGATTGATTTTTTTTTCCTACCATCATTTTTTTTCTCCTTCTACCGCCAAGACCCTTTAGGGGCTCCGTACTGATCGTTATCAATGCCTGTGTAAATACAATGTTACCAAGTTTTTCATCATTCAGATTATGGCCACAAATAGCTTTTTTTTTAAATTTCTTAAATAAAACTCAATATATTTAGAAGAGATTTTTCAGCGTTAATGGCTTGGAAAGTACCGACCCGATATTAATAGCACGGCAACAGGAAATCAAACAAATCAATAGCTCGACAAATCTGTGATTGGCAAGCATGTAACTAGGCAACGGTTTTTGAGGAGGAAGTGACGTGTTGTAGAACATACAAACGTATGTGCCGGACGCTTACACTACCTGCTTCCCTCCACAAGAGAGAATCTACTTGAAGCGCGTGAACAGAAAGCGATGAGATCACAAGTGTGCGAACACTAGAGGGCGCTGCAGGACAGCGCGCTTGGGCAAAGGCGGGACATTTTTAACCCATGCAGCAGGAGTTTATTCAAAGTAAATAAAAGCAACTGTTTTAAACTACGAAACCTTGCGATGTAATTGTATATTGTGACCGTGTCGTAAACTAAAGCGTAAAGAGGTAAAATATTGAACTAAACGCATCAGTATTGAGAGGCTAGTGGTGAACACAAACGTGAGAGTTTTATTTTTTGTTGCTTCTTCAAGATGTTACCACTTTTGGGAAAGTCGTTATCAAATTAACTTAATATGATTGTAAGATGTGCAATATACACTTCTAAGAAGGTGCAACACTGGCTTGATAAGGATGTGCAGTGTATTATCGAGGATTTATATATAAGTATAAAATATATAAATGTAAAAAAAGTATTTGTATTTATATTATTATACAGTATTTATAATTTACCTAAACCTGGTTTGGCCCTGCATTCCACTCATTTTTTCGGGAATATAGGGGCTGAAACCTGGATTTGAGGACACCGTTTTGTACCTGGTACATCAGATTTTATTAAATCCCAGTATTTACTAATAACATGTTATAATGTTTAGAAATGAATGTTATTTGGTGTATTATTTTGTGGCTTCCTCTGTTGATCATCCTCTGATCTTGAGCAAGTGCTACAGAAGCCTAAACAGCTTCTCTGTTAAAATGTGGATAAAAATATTTTTACAAACCTGTCCGCAAACAACCAGAATGTCCCTAAATGTCACATGAATGCCTTTAAAGTGTGACCAGGCTTTGGGGGTTTGCTTAAAACGTTTTGTATTGTGCCGAAAGAACTCCTGCAGTGAAATACAGTGCCTTGCAATTTCTCCAGCAGATTAAAAGCACTTGAAGCTTTTTAATAAATAATAAAGTTATTAAATGTTCTGTAAGCAACTGAAAAGATTAGCTTGCTAATTTTTTTAAAATTATTTTTACAAAAATATAAGATATTTTAACCCATTTATTAAAGTTAGTCTAAGATGTTTTTATTTTTTCAATTTGCCAAATAAAGTAAGTTGAACAAAACAAAGTGAAAGGTCAAGGTTTCTACACCATTCCCCATTAAACATTGTCATCTTAGCGGTTGTTCTTCCATTTCTCTCAGTATGCACTGGTGTGAAAAAGTGTTTTTAACATGTTTCTCACATTTTAAAGCTTCAAATAATCAAATAAATGTAAATAGCAGTCAAAAACAAGGATTTATTATAAGGGAAAATTTAACTCAAAACTACAGAGATCTGTGTGAAAGACATTCTCCTTCAGGGTATTTAGGTACGCAGCAGAATTTACGACCACCATATTTTACTTTGTTCTTTTTCTGAAAGGCAGAATTACTTTTACGTCACACGTAACGAGACACACACCTTCCAAAAATGTTTTGTATTTTTGGAATTTTTCTGAACTTCTTGGTGATCATCTAGAAGTTTTTTTGCATAACAATTAAACATACTTCAGCAAAAGCTCAGCAGGGGTTTTTATCTTGGAAGCATTTTGAGATGCAGTTCTTTGGAGGTTGTTGTGTGGCTGCCTCTCCTGAAAAGATTCTTTACTGTTCCATGTCCCAAAGCTTTAGAAACCTTTATAACCTTTTCCAGATCTCAATTTTTGTTTATGAATTTCATTGGATCTTCATGATCTTTTGGTCTACTTGTCTTCTTTCTTCTTCCTCTTCTTCTTATAGTGTTTTAATGCAGCTTGCATCTTTTCTTTTAATGTATCACCAACCAACTGAGATTTTAGTGTCACTGAAAGAAGGAAAACTTTATATTTTTTTTAAATCTTTTTCCAATATTATTGTATTTATTATTAATTTATTACCTCATTTACTATTTTCAGATATTCAAATATCTCATGCACTTTTTCTTTACATTATGTTTATGGTATATATCCTATATTATAATATTTAATATTAATTTTTTACTTTAGAATCTAATAATATTTTTTATTTCCATTCAATATTGTTTTTATAATTATTCCTGCAGTTGGTTTCCTCCTCTCAACACCTCTCTGATTTCTTCCCAGTGTGTTCCTTTAAGTTGCAAAAATTGTTCTGTGATTTTGATCCTTTCTGTGCGACTATTTGCTTGAGCTGCACAATGCATAAATTCAACCGTAAACAGGATGGACTTCTTTTATTATCTACTTCTCTTCATTTTCTTCCTGTACGTGTTTGCTTGTATTTTCACTCACTACTTCAGCTTTTTTCGTTCCTTGTTTTCCTGCCTCCGCATGAGTAATTCCTTGACTTCACAATGACTTCACATCCTCCGTATGCAGCACTGCGATTGTTTACCTTGTTTACTTTGTCAGGCAGGACCAATAATTTGTGGTTGCATATCGAAGTAGAATTTATCAGATTTCTGAGGGGGATTTAATTTTCCTTAATAATAAAAGGGAAATTTGAATCTAGTTTTCCTTTAATAATAAAACCTTTTTTTAAAAAGCACATTATTTGTTGACTTGTTTTCTTTGACTGTTATTTACTTTTGTTTGATGATTTGAACAATCAAAATGTGACAAACATGTTAAAAAAGACTTTATCACACCACTGTAATTATAATTCAAAGAGCATGATACATTAAAATAATTTTTTGAAGTTCCTAAATACTTTTCAAAGGTTTTACATTTAGATTACTGTGGAACAAGTAGCTATGAATCCAAGGACAAAAGGCCAGCTAAAGCATAATGTTCAGTGTCATACTGGCACCTTGACCATTGTGGCATGCTCGGGCTTCGTTTCAAATATGTAAATCTCTCATTCCTGCCACCAAATTGCCACTGGAGAAAATTCTCGAACTAAGCCGCGCATGTTATCCAGCTGCTCTCACGCAGCAGAGCACAGAGTCGACGCTTCCAGAATGACTTTGTGTGGGCTTCGTTACATTAATACCAACAGCTTGTTGCTTCTGGTACATACTCCGAACACTGTGAGTGCCTGCAGACGCGCACTTGGTATAGCTGCGTCATCGCTGGTAGGCAACTGAGTGTGTCATCGTGATTTATGGAAACTTCTGAGAGATTCTGTCCCCAGCTCTCAGTACTACTGTGGTTTCTGCGGTTATTACTGCTGTCTGCATGAGTGACGCGCTTCTGGTGCGTTGTACAGTCCAAAGGGATTCCTAGGCTTTCCTAGAAACCTGAGGTTAATAATGTGCCACTGATTCCTGAATCTGCTCATTACAAACAAGGAACGCTGGTGGTAATCAATCCCACTGCAGACTCTGTGCCGATATGAGTCAACTTTATTTCTTTGCATGACAGTCTACTACAGCCGAGATCTTTTAAACACAGTGAACACAAGCAATAAACAACAAGCAAAATCACACCCAAACACAGATTATGGGATGTGACTGAGAGAGTGGGAGGAAGAAAAGCACTGAAATCTATGTTTTTGCTCCAATCACAGAAATCCGAGAGCGGAGGAGGAAGACGGGCACCCTTCCTGTAGACCCACTGCGTTGCTCTCATTTCTTTGTTTCTTCTTTGGTAATTTGAGCTGTCATGAAGTAAAAGAGCCATTATTAGAGGACACCCTGCATTTACACAACACTGTCCAGTGGTCATGCATTAGAGCTCTGTGTGATCCACAGGAATCCTGCATTTATACCATGGTCTGCCTGAATACTCGATTCTAATTGTCTGGCAAGTGGTGATTCATTTCGAATAACCGCACAGGTAGCTCCAGGTCAGTTTGTTCACTCTGTGTATCAATGCGCTCCTCCACCAATGATCTCTCCTCCACCATTTTATTGCGCTATGCTGTGGGGAACATTGCTTCAGCCCCCACACTCCTGGCATACGTAATCAAAACCAGTTTATTTACCATCTATGTGTTGAGAAACTTGACTGGATTTGTAGATTTGGACGGACACGGCATCTCTAAGGGCAGACAGGCGTTCACTGGACGCTAAGAGTCAGTGTCCGAGCTCAACAACAATCGACATCACCCACTTTCAGAAACGCGGGAGGAAATAAAACGCATTACGACACAGACCCAGCAGAAGAATCATCTGCTTCATGTCAATAAATTGAATTTAAAATTATATTTGTTCAGTCTCGAACGTAAGCATCGATTGTGGCTCGTGATTAGCGCAAACATTGTTTTTCTACGTGTTCTAGCTATATGCTAATAACAACAACACACAATATAAATTAAACACACGGTAGCTGGTAAAACTGTAAAATTATGGGCTACGGTAAATGTATGGACATTGGTGTAACAGTTAAGGGGATCCACATCCCGAATCCACGGCACTATTTGTTGTGCGCTGTCGTTTGTTAGCAAATGTTAACTTTAATTACATTTATTCATTACAGCCAGACATATTAATTATAATTGAAACATTTTTTACCCCTTGGTTTTCACAGCTTTCACTCGATACTTTGTTGATGCATCTTTGGATCCAGTTCCAGTTTTTTTCTCAGCCTCGGGTGTTTGATGTCACCTATTTTTGGTTGTAGTTTTGCACATTCCTCTCTGCAGTATGTCCCCTGTGCATGTTCCCTGTGTTTCACCCAGAATGTCTCTCTACATCTTTTCCTCTATACCAACGTGTCTCCTTGCTCCTGCTGCATGACTCTGTAGAGACTGTTGGTGATGTGCAGTCCTTCAGATAGTCCTGGGCTGACTCCAGGTTGGTGCCTTTCACTAAGGAGGGCTTTCCATTTAGCCTCTTAAACCTTGAACCTCTCTCAACAGAGAAACAACGGAGCTCAAATAAAGAAACCGTTGGGTTCTTGGTCTCCTATATGTCTAAGAACATTTTCAATTGTCAGATATAGGAAACGTCTTGCTGGTCACTTCTTCCATTTTTCCACAGATTCTGTACCCTTCGCCAAATTTGTGCATCAACAGAACCCCGTCTCTAAGGTATATAGACCATGCTTTTATCGTCGTGAGTTCTAAAAGGTTATTTGTAATAGGGGAATCTAACGCAATACACGGAGGAATGTTTGTATTGTTGGTTTGTATACTGATAAAATAAAAAAAAAAACAGTTAGACCCTTTTATTAGGACAGATGCTAGCAACTAGCGCATCCTCAAGACATTGTTTTGCTCAACAAAACCGATGAAGGGGTGGATGTGTTCAATTTTTTGATTATTGGACGAATTAATGACATGAGTGCCAAGTTGTTTCTAAATGACATTCCTTTGTTTTGGTTGTAACTTCATATTTGTGTCCTATGGATTAACCCAGCCCCAAAATCCTGGGCAAAAGTCTCTTGAGTGAAATTGCTTTAGTACTGGCTGTGGTTTCTCAGCAGAACCGATTTCATAACTTCTGCATCTGAATTGACTCTGAGAGAAAATTCTTTTTAGACCCCAACTGCATTTAGCGCTTCAGCAAAGACATTATTTGCAAGGAATCCATCAATTTGAAGGTTCATGGGAAGCAGGCTGCACCTCAGGTCAATTTTTTTAGATTACGAGCAAATACTATGAATACTTATCCAGATATAATGTACTAATTCGGCTCGCATCTTACTGCAGTTGCTAAAAGGGTTATTATTTCATGGCTGTTAAACTATGTAAGCACGGCTGAAGATTGGAAGGAATTTTGACATATATGACAAGAACCTTGGCCAAAACAATCATTTACATTTACTTTTATGTATTTAGCAGACGCTTTTATCCAAAGCGACTTACATTGGGAGTAAACATCAAGCAGTTTGGTACAAAGTGGATTGATCACAATCCCAGAAAGTATTCTTAAAGGACTTATTAGCGCCCTCTGTGGGTCATTTGCAATGTGTATTTAACTTCCCTGTATTGTTCGGTAATTTAAATATTTGCTTGACCACCTCTTCTACATAAGGATCATAGTGCAACAAACTGGCCACCAAGAGGCGATGGTACTGGAGGTACTCAGGCCGTTTGATTGCTGCTTGCAGCTTTAATTCCACATTGATCTTTGTGTTCTAACATTTTCATGTGTTCAAAATGGAGGATTGTGTGTAACAGAACAAAAAAGTAGAAATAATTATTTTTATCTAAAAATGTGAAACAAAAAATAAATATTAGCCAAGCTTCAATTCAATGACTAAACAAAAAATAAATGAAAATAGAAAAATGCATGCACCTTTGTCACAAAATCAGTATGAAAAAGAAAAAAAAGTTTATTTAAATAAAAAAGTTTAATTTTATTAATGTATTATTAGTTGTTTCTACCACAAATGTTTAATGATTGTATTATTATAGGTGTTGCATATTAGTTGTTCGTTATCATCACACATCTTCAAAGACCTGAGAAGAAAAAGAGCTCAACAGGAAAGTGCTCTTAATGCGAAGAACATGTACACGTTTTAAGAGTTTTTGGTTATATTTTAAAACCAGATTCATGGGCGCTTCACACTTCATTATGGCATGCGCTGTGTTGTGCTCTTTGTAACATTCGTCTTTTCTCAGTTCTTTTATTTCCTCAGTGATGCGGATCTTGCTGCAATAAGATGTGGAGAAAATGCAGTAAATCTGTGTCCGATAACAGATGGAACACTCGCATGCTTCTCTTTAAAAAAACAACAACAACAACACATTCACACAGAACAACTCTGCGCTTGTTTACTTACAGACTGAGCGAGTGTAGGTGGAACGTAAACGGAAGGGAAACAGGAAGTAAGGAGGAAGTATTAAAGTGTGACACACTGCAAGAATCATGGATCACTGGAAAGAGATCCATTGTGGACCTTCAACCACAGTTCTCGGTCCAACTCAACGGTTGTTAACCAAAATAGAACATACCACCCATATAAGACCACAAAAATGTTATTAAAACGTTTTATATTTCATATGCCATCAGAAAACAGACAAAAATAAGGATGAGGAGGACATCACAATCGACCATAACTCTAAGAATGGAGTTATAAGAAAGGGTAATTTAGATGTACACCAACGACCCTCGAACTAACAACCTTTTAAGTGGAAGGCCACAGCGCTACCCACTGCTACCAAAAATTAAATACTACCTTTTTTTGTTTGTATAACGATTATCATTAACTGGAATTGTCACATATATTATATTGAAAAATGTAAACAGTTTAAATAATTTTTGTGTAAGTTGACCTCGTTCTAAAGGCTTTTGTTTTAGTTAAGCTCTCTGAGGTGGACGTGGAGATGTTGGGTAGATGGGTACACCGAAACCTGATTATTATTTGTTCAACTAGTTTTACTTTTTTAACAATATATTTAAGAAAGTCAACTTAACCATAAAAACGAGTGTGAAATACACAATATGAAGCATCAAAAGTACACTTACGGCGAACTTCCAGTTTGCATTCCACAACGTCTTCTCCACTTTCGTTGACCGCCTTACACATGTAGACGCCGCCATCGAACGGGCACGGCTTGCGGATCTCCAGCGTCAACACGCCTTGGTTGCTAAACATCCGGTACTTCGCTTCATTTGTGATGTCCATCTTGTTTTTGTACCATGTGATCTTTGGCTGCACAAAACAGACGAGAATCTTACCGTTTTAGAACTGAGAGTCGTGATGAATGATTATTACCACAACGAATCGCCTGGTTATACGTGAAAATAATCAAACTTAAAAAAAGGATATTTATAATAATTTAATTGCTATTTAAATACTAAATAACAATCAACACAATATATTACATTTTAAAAAAGGCACTTTTTCCTATTTTTCATAGTATTGCTGCCTCGATTTCTCTGCACCTCGCAATGTGTTAATTATAGTTTATAATATTTTTAATATAAACAAATGGTTAAAAATGATATGCTATATTATGCTTTTTTATATAATACCGTATATAGTACACTGTAAATGGCCATAGACATATCTACAAATGAGTAAAAATTGAGGTACGAGGAAAAGGAACTCTGCTTCCTCCGTACAGCACAGTGGTCATGCTGTCAATCTGGATTACGCCAGGTGTTTAATCTTTAAACCAAGTGTGGTTGAAATTCTAGACCAGTGTTTTGGAGTTTAGTGTTGCCTTTGAGAAGTCATGGACTCCTGGCTCAGTCCAGACTGACCTGCATCCAGTTCCATATTCGGACCAGAGTCTGGACTTTGGTAATTCCTCTTGAAAAGGTCACAGTTTTCTAGATACTTGTGTGTTAGTGTAAACTACGATTCCTGCAGATTACCCTGGGTATCTACAAGCATTGCGCGCACATTGAGAGATAAAAAAAAAAATTCAGAGAAGTTTGTTTCTGGAATGCAGTATCGATCAGAGGTGTGCTGGCTCTTCAGAGTTGGTGGGTAGATAAAAAAACATTATATCTACCGTCATGCGGCTCTGTATGTAAATTTTTACTTTTAAATGCAGGGTTTGTATAATTTGGATAAGTGAGCAATTATCTGCTTAACATTCACTAATAATTTGTGAGCGAGTTGAGAATTTGAACTTCAGTAAATGAGAGAAGATCAATGGAATTATACTGTGAGCAGTTAATTCAGATTAGCTTTTCTAAAGTGCTTTGACAAATTAATTCCTCTTAGCTTAGCAAAAATGCTGCAAGAGATTTTCAGTGTGTAGATTATTTGGAAATAACTAATATTTGAACTTTTATTGGGGGGGGGGGTTAATGGTAGGGGAAACATAGATAATAAATGCAGAGATTTTAATAGTGTGGATATTGAAGTTTGTACTATGTATAGAATGGGAGGGGTGGCATCTCCACCATATTCACCAGCGTTGCCATGGTTACTCGATAAACAGATCAACTTCAACAAAGAGAAATGAAAACAATTACTGTACTGTATATTTTGGTATTTTTTTTTAGTAATAGTCATTTGTTTTGTAATATTCAAAATCAATGGACAGGGTTAGGGTTAGCCATAGGAAATGCCAAAAAACAAGAGACCCAAAGTCCTGATATTGTTAATTATCTTGTTTTTGGAGTAAGCGCAAACACGTTGCAGCAGTTCAAATCACTCGCAGGGTACGAACATTTCTGCTACAAGATCTGCAAACTAAGTATAAACAAGTACAGTTGTACAAGTAATTAATTGCTGTTTAATAAAGAATATGTATAAGTATATTTATCAGACGCGATAAAAAACCAAGTGTGACTCCTAGTACAAACTAAGATTACAAACAAAATGGCTGCAGCCCACAATCTAGCCGACGGTGAGAGCACCTCCTCCCACCCTAAAAGAAAAGCAGCACAGGGCTTGTGACAGTACAGGGCAAATCCCTTCAGGAAACCTATGCAATTGTGTCGTAGAAATAGAACACATTGGAACTTTGGAAAGAACAGCGCCGAAATTCAGTCGTGTTCTCACCAACTTCTACATGAACTGTGCTGGTTTATGTATTGAGGTCACAGACTCTCACCTTAGGAATTCCTCTCACGGAGCAACTGAGAGTAGCGTTGTATCCAGCAATAACTGAACGACTCTTGAGAGGATGTGTGAACTTCGGGGCCTCTGAGAAATCATGGTCTTTGTAGGAAGGAGGCTTGTAAACAATGCCTGTTAATGCAAGCAAGACGTGATTAAGGAGATTTTGAGCTTTTTTCAACTGGTCCACTATTATACAGGGCTTCTGTGTGGTCTTGAACAAATCTAAAATGCAAAAACCCATATTTTAGGCGTTAAAAGTCTTAAAATGAATTAAATTCGCTGTTCTAGGTGTCTCACATCTGAATTTTCCGTCACGAGTGTGCTTGAGATAGTTTTCCCAGATTTGGTTGTTTAACAAAGTTGGCTGCCTGAGCAACCACAAATAAAGTAGTTAGTTTTCACGTAAAAATACCATGTCCAAAAATGTAATTAAAATCACTAAAAAAATTGCCATTGTTTGCCGCATAACAGTAACGCTTCACAATGAATTCTCTTCGAAGACGAACCGCTTTATAAAACATAGCATTTAGAAAGTTTAGAATTTAGATTTCATGTTATAAGTGCATATATAGGTCTGAATACTTTATTGTAAATCACAAAAATGTTGGTTTTAAAGAAAAAATGTTACATAACATCAACGATTCACAATATAGCATTGTGTATGACACGTTTTATATGTTAAAAATGTAGAAACGACCAGAAATTCTGAATTTGCTGATCCTTTAGAAGCGTTCGGTGCTAGTCTGAAGTTCTTTTCCAATTTTATTAGCTAACGATATTTCAGGAAACAGAACATTCACGTGTTAAATTTATTCTGTTCCTTTATCTCTGGGACTATTATTAATTGTTATGTTGGTGGTCTGTTTGCCATTTTCCAAGCTGCAGGTATTGTTTACATTTTTAGATGCATGCATCCAAAAATTTTCTGCAGTGATTTAGAATTTATAGTTAATTTTCTGGCAGTTTTTTGGGATAAACAGGCATATGATATGAGTCTTCACAGTCTTAAAAAGTCAGTGTAAAAAATTCCTTAAAAAGTCCTTAACGGTCTTAAAAAGTCAGTGTACATTTGACATTTTAAAACCTGCAGAAACCCTTGAGCGTTTTGTCATCCGACTTCCACTAGTCTTCAAACATTGGCCAGTAGCAAAAAAATTACGTTTAAGAGAGTGGCCTTTAGGAATGTCTTCTGTAACTTAAATAACACCCACAGAGCTATTGTTAGAGAAGTTTGCGTAAATTAATCTGAGAAAACAATTAAGCTTCTGCGTTGATTTGCATTTCATTGACTCTTGAACCTTACTGTTCAATAACTTATAAGTGACTCATAAACACTTGCAACGGAAGGTTTCAGAAAATAAAATATTGGTGGCCTTTCAGTAAGATGGAGGAAAAGGAAATGAATGAATAGTAAAAGATTAACTATATAAAAAAATCTGTTCACATCACTAAAGAAAGTATAACCAATATAGTTTATTTTGCATTTGTACCAGTCTGATTGTAACCAGCTGTATTTCTAAACCATTCATTTCAACAGTCATAGACTTAATTACATCACTATAATTACAGCAGGGGGCGCTCATAAGCTTAACGTTCTTGTACAATGTAAAGTCCACCGTGGCACTCGCACCAGTCGAGTTCAGTTTGTGTCTGTAACATCGTTCTTTCTTCTTGATCCAATTGTTTTGGAAGCCCCTGAGCCAATGTGTCAATATTCAATAGAAGTACTGTGTGATGAATCCTGTGAGTGCTTGGAAGTGTGAAGGATGAGGTCAAATTTGAGATGAATTAAAAGTCACCTGTTTTCTGGATGTAGGCACTGTCTTTGGAGGGGCAGGCCTCAGGGCTTAGACCCACCATGTTTGCCGAGAACACACGAAACACGTACTCGTTCCCCATGATCAGGTCAGACACTACACAGTTAGTGCGACGATATTGTTCAAACACAGTGTACCATTCCTGCAAAGGAGTAAAATAGACATGACATTAACCCACTGGGGATGTTCTTTACCTTACTGTCAGGAATGACACGGGTTTCGTCAAAGATCGATTAAAACAGGCATCTGCATAGTTTAGCTTCAACTTTCACAAAAAACACCTGATGACACTTTTTGAATTGGTGCATTTTTGTCCTGAAAAGAGTCACACTACTCCTGAACAATGCAGAACCTTGCCGCATGTGGCTGCGCCCGGTATTAAAACACTGTAGTTTGAAAAAGAATAGTTCGCAATAAAACTCATCTACAGTATAACAGGATGCTCTCTAATCTGTTTCATAGCAATACCGACATTCTAAATAATTTCCTTTCTTCATATTGAGTCATCCAAAAGTTGATGCTTGTGTCCTCTCTAATCATGTGACGCGACATCACTCGTCAAAGTTCCTCCCAGATTAACTTGCTGTCGGAGTGGAACCTGGAATCACACAGCGTAGGAAATAAACCAATATATATATATGGGGAGCTTGGATCCAAAGCACGATAAACAGCATTTAAAAAAAAATGAAGTGTATTTTATTAAAAAAAACACACAATACATGTGAAAAAAAACCCTGTTTTATCAGGTTTTTCCACACGGTATTAAAGTGTAGCTTTTTCACAAAATGCCATAACTCCACCAAACCCGACACAGGCAAAAGAAGACAAATGTTATCTGCAGCAAAAGTTTTTATAATCATTCCACAAAGACAGAACAGAATCAGGCCATTTTCCAGCTGATCCCAGTCGAGCGGATAACTCCGGATAACAATATCTGCGTGTGTGTTCTGACACAATTTCCATGTTGTTTGTTATTATATTTTGAACCGTTTAATACAAATAAAAATGAAAAAAAATTGATTTATAGCATTTTGGAGAATTTTTTTTTTTACTCAAATTCATCAAAAATGGAGTTATGATGCTGGAAGGATGTTTCCTCCGGGTACTTCACCCACAATCCCCAAAACATGCTTTAGGTGTGAATGTGTGTGTGGCCCCACACTGCCCTGTTTTGTCTTTGGAGCATGCCACCTTACAATAATTCGGTGTTGTGAATGATTTAATGCACCAGATGTTTGCTTAGCACAAAACTTCGCCTCATTATCACTGTGTCAGTGGGAGCAGTAGACACAGGAGTGAGCGATGGCCTGCACATGAATGAGGCCAGCCTAAAGTGCTTTTATATTTAGCGGCAGAGCTTCTCCCGTTTCTAATTGAGATTGTCCTGTGAAACCTGATAATTCACCGTCTTCCTGCCGGCTGATGTGCACAACAAGAGAGAAACAGACTGGCTCTCGTAACAATGTGATGTGAAACCCAAACCGGGAGCTTTTTATTTAGCTGCTAACCTTAGTGGCTCAAGAGAACAAAGGGGTAAAGAGAGCACCATAATGACAGCACTTAAATCAGGGCAAGGCCATGGATGGGCTAATATTACGGCATGCCAGTGCTAAAGGCAGCACAGGTGCTCTAGCATGGTGCGTTGAGGGACAATGTGAACCACTGGGCACTGGATGTTCTGGATTCTGTTCTCTAGACCACAATTTAGTGACACTGTCCAACCGTGTGTCACAAGAGAGGCAATAACCCCCTGAATGCTGTGCCACTGATGAATAGTGGGCATACTCAAGGTCCGTTACAGTGATCACATGCTCAGCTCCGTAGAATGACAATGGCAGACTTGGAGATTGCAAAGACTCACTGGACAAATATAACGATTAAATATGAGCATTCACTGTCCATCCAACATCAGCCTTTTCTCCCCAAAGATCATACGCTGTACTTTTCATCATAGGAATGACACAAATGTATTTTTACAATTCATTGTCTTTTTTTCTTTCTTGAATAAACAAGCATATGAAAAAAATAGAAAATGAGACCAAAAAAAAATGTTTAAACACTTTTTTGTCAAAAACCTTTTCATTGAATTACACAATTCCACAAAGATCCTGAAATTGTACAAAAAAATTTCACTGCAAAAAAAATTGAGACAAAAAAAATCAATCAAAAATCCCCCCAAAAAGCAAAGACAAGGTCAAAACAGTGTTGTACAAAAAAACCCAGGTGAATCTCTCCTAAACCTTACACACAGTTCCAAGCACGTTTTTTGTGGCAGACTTAAAAAAAAAAACACAAGCCATATCACAGGTCTTATTATCCCTTCTTTTCACCACTAGATGGCACTGATTTGGGGTCTGTAAAACGAAACTAACACAATCACGCATTTTTTCACGTGTTTGTTTAAAACACCAAATATTAAAACAAATAATCTTTTTGAAACCTACACATTGTACTTGAAATCAAAACAGATGCTGTGGTTGGCACATGCGCCGGTGCGTGCAGAGACTTCGAAGTGTTAATATTTGATATCAAATCATCATTCCTTCTGCCGGTTCTTCTCCTTTTTTAAACCGCGTTTTCACATACTGCAGCAGGGATATTGGCAAAAACTTATTCCGGGTCTTGCAGTTTTTCAAAGAATTTAATTTTAACCCCAGAAACTTGAAATCCTTGTTAAAGGGCAACTTCTTAGTCACCATGGATCTGTGTTTACAGCAATGGTCATGCTAGAATACCCAAGCACGACCTATATTTAATGTTCTTACTGAGTAATGGAGATTATTTCCTAATCTTGTATCTTGTGAGACATGACTATATTCATAGTCTTCTCAATACTCTGCTGTCACGCTCTCCCCTTTCAGAAAAGTACCCTAAAGCATGATGTTTCCACCCTTAGCTTTGATGTTTATGCCAAAACTATACATTTTGTTAAATCAGCTCCGTGGCTTTTTCATTATACCTCTTCTGGATCATCCAGTCTTTGGTAAACATATGGTCTCTCAACAATGATCTGAATGACAAAGCACCTTGATCTAAAACATGGGTGTCAACAGGAGCTCACACATCTGACCGAACAAGTGGCGCAAACAAAAAAGAGTTCTGCCATATCGGGTCTGTTTTTCACAAGAAGAACAACCAATGAAAGCTGCTCTTTTGATGAAGTGATTTTGAAGTAAAATTTCCTGTTCCATCATCCCACAAGAAACAGGAAATAAATATCGCTCCACAAATCTTCTCTTTTCTCCACATTTCTGTCAAACAGCTCCCTGTGATTAACCCTCAACAGAATAAACCGCTCGACATCCAGGATTTTTTCTATATGTTCTTTCATTTCTTTCACTCCTTGTGGTGCGGAGTGCATCTTTTGTACCACAAACACCATCTTCAGGCAAGGAGTGTCATAGCATCAATATTTCCTTGACGCAGATGAAGAGTTTCCTGTGGAGATCGCCCTTTAAGATGGACCTGGACACATGCTGAGTTGAGCATGGAGACCTTGTGTTCTGCAGGATTTTATTCCATAACTGTGTAGTGTACGCTGGTCCCTTACATCGCAGATACTCCATAATGCGAGATCTTTGAGTGGATGCCAGTTCTGGGGAGATTATTCATCATCTTCAGTTATTTAAAAATGTTTAGCTATTTGTCTGCAGTCTATCCCAGCCTATAGGTCAACAATTTTGTCCTTTGTGTCCTCATACAGCTCTATGGTCTCTACCATGTTGGAGAGTATGATTCTCATTGGTTGAGTGCTATACAGCTGCAATTCAGTAAAACTGAATTAATTATTTAACACAAACCAACTGGTTGGTTGTGCAAGAACATAAAAAGGTCTTAAAATGTGGGATGTTTCTATAAATAATCAATAAACCAGTCACTCTGTGAAGAAAATGTCAAAGATTTGAGTTTACCATAGTTTTCTTGTCCGCTTTTTGTACAGTGTAGCCTGTGATTTCACAGTTCCCATTATCTTTGGGTGGTTTCCACTCAAGGGCAACATTGAAGCCCCACACATCCATCACCTTTAAACTTTGAGGAGCCCCTGGCAGATCTGAAAGACGAATTCAACAATTTTCATGTATATGGAATGCAGAATTTTTATTTTTTTTTTGAAATTATGACAAAAAAAAACGTACAAGTAACTCACCAACAATTTGTATTACCACAGAGGCTTTGTCCTCAACATTTTCAATCTGTACATGCACATCATACTTCCCAGAATCCTTCCTTTCAGATCTTCTAATGAAAAGAATGGTATCCGTGTCACTGTTCCGTATACTGATTTGTTTAGGGTCCAACGGCTCATCATTTTTGGTCCAAGATATTTGAGGTCTTGGTTTTCCCTTAAAAGTGAGATGCGTGAACAATGAGTGAAGGCATCTCAAGAATGGTCTAGAGAATTGCATTGTAGAATTGAATAATAGAAATTTCTATTGTCCGTGTTTCAAATGTGTACAAGGCATGAAGCTCTGTCTGACAGAAACTATTAGCATTAAAAGCTGGATTAGTGTCTGGCAGCCGATTATTGCTGGAGCTTTCCAAATAAGTCATCAGCCGTGTTTCCATCCACCTATTTTTATGCACATTTTGGAATATTGCATGAATTTTGAAAATGTGCCTAAAAAAATAACAGAATAAACTTTTTTCCGATAAGAAAAAAATGTCATAAACTACGATGAAAACGCATTTACTGAATAATTCCCAATAGTAATGTGTTTTCCTGTCGGAACTGGGGGAGATGGCTTGGCATTAATGGACGAACCAATGGAGAGATTTCATCGCAGAACATCTGAAATGTTGTTTCGGTCGTTCTAAAAATCCTAAAGTCTCTCATCAAAGTGGTTCAGAATCTGTCAGAACTGTCTCGACCGGCTGCGTTCCCAAACTGCCATCTCCAAAAGCGTCTTCCTTTTTTTTTGATATTTGGCACCAGTTTTACAGGAAGTGGTGATTGTTTTCTCTTGATATCATTGGAAGGAAACGATGCTTTATTCGTGAATATTTTTTGTGATATTCCAGTTTTGCGCATAAATTTATTTCATATCTTCAGATGGAAACATGGCTTTTGTTTGTGTGAAGAAACAATACACAAGATTTATCTGATGCACAAATGGATTATTCACATGTTCTGCCGCAGTCACATGCTCTAATGAAGTTCTAAAAGTCACGTTTTTCTCACCTGAAAAGGAATGACCAGGTTAATGGTTTCTCCTACTTTCTTGATGAGTGTCTGACGGAGGTTTCGAGGAAGCCAGATTTTGGGCTTCTCTGCATAAAGTGAGCAAAGTTTTTCAGATGCTTGACTGAACTTTTCTCATCAAATTTTCTTCCGAATCCCACAAGTGCACCGTGGTGTTACTCAATTTTAAAATGACAGATTTATCCAATATACATTTTTTACTTGACTTTCGTTCAATTATCTCACCAGTGCATCTGGAATCTGAGCGGAAACACATTAAGATGGCTTTCTCTGAAACTCACGCATGATTTCACGGATGGTTACTGCTTGTGGTAGTGTTGCTGGGGCACTAGGGCCCGCCATATTATAGGCTCTCACGCGGAACAGCATCTTCTCTCCAGTAGGAAGGTCACGAATGATCACTGATGTTCTATCTGTGAGACCCGAAAATGCAGGGATCCATTCGTCCGCTGGAGAGATAAGAGACTGGAGAGATAAGAGAGTTTTAAAACTGCATATACAAGCTCATCGTAGATAATGTTTTTTTTTCTTTTACTTACATCCCTCTTTGCAGTACTCCACCCCATAGCCATCAAGCTCAGCAGCACCAATTCTCTCTGGAGCCCTCCACTTCAGTGAGATGGTTGTGTCACTGATGTCGTCTACACACAAGCCAATGGGCTCGCTTGTAGGGGCTGGAGACACCAAGATTAAAATAATCAGATCTTTCAAATGTTTCTGCAGAAATTAGCGATTTCAATAGTACGTATATGGTGTAAAAGAATCTTGTTACAGTGGGAAAGAGATATTTTACCATTCTGGAATATATTTGATTATTGTCTGGGTTTGGCAAGACCAGTGTTCACATCTCACTGATGGTTGAAGCTGGTTTAACCCTTGTTCCTTGTTCAAATTCACTACCCTTTAAACACGCACTAGATTAAACTCCTGTAAAAATATATCAGATCAACAATTTTTCCTCTTTTTTTTTTGCACAAATATTTTTATCTCACGTTTTTTTAATCCAAAATTTGTACCATTTTTTTTTTACCAAGATCTTACATAATGTCCCTGTTACGAACTAATCTTATTGTTGCACAGCTCTATCTTAAAAGTTAATGCTTCTAAATGGTGATCAACAGTGAAAACTTGAACAGAAATGACCAGCAACAATCAAAACGGAGGATTATTGGGTGTAATGGCACTGTAATTTTAAAAAGTCGTTGTATTGGAAGTCAATGGAGCACAAACAAAAATAAGGGAGAAAAATGAAAATCTGGTGCTGCACAAAAACAAAAAATCCACCACTTAAAGTTTTTACTGTTTGACATGTAGAAGATGGTGAAAAGGGGAAAAATCCAGACCACAACCACTTTTCATATTAAAAAATAAGTCTTTTGGGGGGATTTTGCTTTCATTAAGATCTTGGTAATTAATGGGTTAAAATCTTAGAAAAAAACAGTAGTTTTGATTAGAACTGAGGTAGATGAAGAGGTATAAAAAGGGGAAAAAAGATTGGAACAGCACTTTAATTTTTGAGTTTTAGAACAATTTCTAGCCATTTTCTTAAAATATGTGTAAAAATAAGATTCGTCACCAAAAATCATCAATCATTTGATCAAACATAAAGAAAAAGTTGTGTCCACATTTAGACTGAAAATCACCCTGAAGAACACACAGAGGGGTTAACCTTTGCTTCTTCTGTGTAATAGAATTCTTATCCTCCTCTGGCTCAGTTGGTAGTTGGTCACAGGGAAAAAAAATCCCAGGGAAAGCAAGAACTCATTCATTCATTTTCCAAACCGCTAATTCCCTTTTGGGGTCACGGGGGTGCATCTCCAGCGCACACTGGGGGAGAGGCGGGGGTACACCCTGGACAGGTCGCCAGTCCGTCGCAGAGCAACAAACACATTCACACCTAAGGGGAATTTAGATTATTCAATTAACCTAACCGCGTGTTTTTGGGATTGTGGGGGAAACCGGAAGGCCACAGTGCTACCCACTGTGCCACAGTGCCAGTGAAGGTAAGAACTGACAATTTAAAATAATAAAAAAAGAATCATTAATTCAAATATAAGTCACTTTGGATAAAAGCGTAAGCAGAAATAGAAATGTGGTAATCTATTATCATGTGGTACCCTTCAGGAAGGTGATTTTCATTAAATAATAAACTGGGGTTTGCACGAGACCAATTGTTAGTGTATAGTAGTTGTATTTGGCCGTGTGTTTGACCTCTTTATTCACTCTGTCCAGGGCAACTCCCAAACCTTTGGAACAAATCTTCAGCGTTGTTCAAAAACATAGCAAGCAAATATCTTCTGAATTGTCGCTCACAAATGTGTCTCCGTGGATGATTAGTGATACGGAATCATATACAAGTATGTGTGAAATGAGAGGCAAGACCAGTCAGAATCCAAGGCTAGATGCACCATAGCCCTTCCATAACATCCCAACTTTTCCTTTTCGGTTCTTTTAGTTTACAGTTCAATTCTAAAAGAGTCACAGTTTGACTGAAAGAAGTGCTTAATCTTTTCAATTGAAATGTTTTTGGTCTAATCTGATTCAAGGCTCAGTAACTCAACTTTTAACTCTCTCCACATTAAAGTGGAGTGTTTCTCTTCCATGTGGGGCTTTCTGAAATTGCTCTGTGGTAGATTAGCACTAGCATCCCATAGAAATGAATAACTCTCATTTACGGTGCACACATTTGATGTTATACATGGAATACTGTAATAGAACCTTCCAAAACTGATATTGGTTTGCAGATAATAAATTGTTTTCATATGTTTTAATAAAATAATTCATGTTTCAATACAAGTGCATTAGAAGAGCATGTTGTGAAAAATCTAAGCAACTAAGAAATATGTTAAACGATCCGTATTTCGTTGAACATCTTTAATTCAATCCTTTGTTTAACATTACTGGAGTCCAAGTGCATCTTATGTTTTTGGCCTCCAAGATGCATGTCCTTGTTATTTAGTGCCTGGTAAAGCTGGATTGATCCAATCTGGGAAGTCCCGGCACGTCACATAGAGAATGATCAGCAAACATTTCGATCTGCTATGCACAGAGCAAAACATCGCCTGTTGAATTTGGACTTGGGACACTCCCAATAAAAGAAACCGTTTTTACTTTTAAAACAATACAATAAATGACAGGCTCCAAACTACAAAACCATAGCACAGCAAATGCACTGACCTGACAATAAACATGTTTTACCTTAAAATCTATATTTCTCCGTGGTGTTTTAGAAAAAAGATTGTAAAATATTGGTGCCATGCTGCAATCTGTGGATTAAAAAGTGTTAAAATTAAAAATGTTAGAAATTGAAGCCTACTGCCAACAGGTTCTGGCTCTGGTTCAGGCTCTGGTGGTGGAGCAGGTTCCTCTGTGGGTGCTTCTGCAGGTGCTGCTCCCTCCTCGGATGCTGGTGCTGCTTCTGCTTGAGAAACTCCATCTTCCTGAGGAGCCTGAGCTGCTCCCTCTTCTGGCGGAGGTGCAGGAGGCTCAGCACTAGTCTCTTGTGCAGGTTCAGCAGCTTCTTCTGGTGCAGGTTCAGCCGCAGGTTCCTGGGCAGGTTCTTCTGAAGAAGTTGCTTCGGGCTCTTTGGTGTCTGGAGGGGCATCTGCTGGTGGAGCTTCAGCTGGTTTCTTCTCTGCCGTCTTGGGGAGCATCGGTTTAGTCATTTTGTCTGTAGATCACTGCCGTTTGGTCTATATCTCCTGCTGTGGTCTTCTCCTCTGGTCTCAGTGACTGTGAGAGGGCAAGCAACAGAGGAAGTGCAGCACGCCGCCCCTCCTCTATTTTGACAATGCTGTAGATACAGCTTTGCAGAGTGTCAACATGCCCTTATTTATAGAAGAGGATGCCAAAGATGGTTTCCCAATCAGCTGCTTTGTAACAGACAACTCTCTGCACATCAGGCATTGCATCGATGCAGCTCACTAGAAGATCGTGTGAACGTTTAACAAGCAGTGGAGCAACAGCCCTTCAGGGTGTGTACTCTTAAAGCTCAACTAAACCCATTCCAACGACTTTTATCAGCTCGTTTCACTTAAATGTGTTGCAAAGAAGGAAGAGGAAACCTATGCGTCGCTAATGTATAAACAAAAATACGGAACTCACCGACAGGGACAAATGGCTGCGAGGCCGCACTGGGGCGCGACATGCCAATAGCGTTCACTGCATAGACCCTCATTTCATAGGAAACGCCCTCAATCATTTTCTTTGCCTCATAGGTGGTCTCTTTATACGGGTCAAAGTTAAGTCTCATCCATCTGTAGCTCTTTTTCTTCTTCCTTTCCAGAACATAACCTACATGGAAATAAACACAGAGTTTTCATAGTATTGCGTTTGGGTATCATTTTTACTTGGTAAGGAAAATCACCTATGACTGGCTGGCCGCCGTCAAAGCGAGGGGGGTCCCACTGAACAATGCAGGAGTCTTCACCAACGCTAAGAATCCTGGGAGCTTCAGGTGGATCTGGCACATCTGTAAAACATTTACATTCATTCAACTTCTAACTTTCCCTTTCAGGGATCTCCAGCACACATTGGGTACACCCTGGACAGGGCGCTAGTCCATCACTAGGCAACACCTGGCTTGTTTTTGGGAAGGTGACAGTGCTACCCACCGAGCCACACTCTGCTTTACATTTTTATGAAAATGGTGACAACTTTGTAAAGATTGAACTGTCTTAGGACAATAGGGAATAGGGAAGTTTTTAAAGCATTTCAAACTAAAAGAGCTGTTCCGATTCAAGTGAAACGCTTTGACGGGAACCTTCAGTTAATAAAATTGCATTTTTTAACACTTTGTCGGTGTAATGTCACAAAACTAATAGCATAGTTTTGATTTCAAATATTACATGAAGGTTTTAAAGAGTTTATTAAATGTGAAGTTTGGTTCTAAACAAACATAACAAGAGCTATGACATGATTCACAAGGTACTTCAAATGAAAATCCTCGAGCCTATACTTTCATATTACAAGTCGCTTGAAAAATTAGGGAAACATAACAAAAATGACAAAATTTAATATATATATAAAAGACAAATAAACTTAACACGTGAACGTTTTGTTTCCTGGAATATCGTTAGTTATTAACGCTTGAAAAGAACTTCAGATTAGCACCGGCTGGTTCTGAAGGATCAGCAAATGCAGAACTTCTGGTCGTTTCTACATTTTTAAACATATAAACGTGTCATAAACAAATAAACTGTGAAACGTTACTTTTATTTGAAGAACATTGGTGCATTTCAATTCAGTTACATTCTCTGACGTGTATTATTGTTTTATAATTTGAAAATCTTGGTAAATTACAAACACTACTTTATTTGTGGTTACTGTGGCAGCCATCTTTGTTAAACAACCAAATGTGGGATGCTGGGTAATCTGTCTCACTCGATCTGAAGAGTGTTGCAACATTATTTAAGGCCTAGTACAGGGAACTTTAATTACATTTAAGACTTTTTAAGGCCTAAAAGTTGGGATTTTTTTATATTTAAAATTTTTTTAAAGACTGTGCTAAAACCAAGAATTGCCAAAGATATATAGAGCAAATTGTAAAGTAGCAAAAAAAACGCTTAAAAGGAATAAAGAAATAGTCAGCTTGAACAGAAATAATCATATTTTGTTTGGTTTATTTGTTTCTTTTGGGGAATTCTGCCATCGTATGATGTACGTGCATCTCCATGTCCACAACATAACGGATATTACTCACCGACAACTTTGACATTAATGTCCGCTGTATCCTCTCCGGCAGGATTGCGAACAATGACAGAGTACACACCCTCATCCTGACGCTCCGCCCCCTCAATGGTAAAAATGCAATGGCCTTTGGTAGTCTCCACATGAACCCGCCCATCTGAGTCAGTCAGCACCTGACCAACCAATCAAAACTGTTAAAAAAATGATGCGTGGTTTCCTTGTCAATCTAAATGATATGGTTTCCTAATTTGGCAAGACTCTGGAGGAGAATTTAACATGAAGTTAGAATTAAATTCTGTATATAGAATACTTTCCCTGGTAAAGAGCTTCCCCAGTTTTTATCAATGACTGGTTCTTACCTTGCTAAGGATTTTAGTTCGTTCCAGATGCACTCTCCTTGCAGACTTGGGGTTATATAAAGCAGAAGGTGTGGTGCTTGTGTCTCATATCGTATAAAGGTATAGTGTTGTCGTGCAGTTTAAATATCTAGTCCACAGCCGAAGCTTTAGATCTCATGCAGTGTCTGTACAGGCAGATTGTTAGAGCTCGAACTCACTTCACCGTTCTTCAACGTCCATGTGTGGCTCGGCTCAGAACGGGACTCTCCTTCCTTACTGCTATCCTACATGAGCAAAGCAGAAGCTGTGAAGCCGTGGGAGTCTGGGGTAAGAGGTTGAAGGCCTACTAAGCGATTCCTTCTGTGCCCAGGTATGATTGTCCCCATGCCCACTCATTCTCAGGGCTTTGTTCTTAGCGTGTGTCAATATACAAAAGCACACTTTACACCAGTTATGATCTTGCATTTTGACATTAAAAACACTACGAGCCTAGCGTTTGGTACTTATGCGGTGCAGTGATTTGCGCAGCGCCTGCGATGTCTGAATGTTGACCTAATGAAATTATTGTGAAGAGCAAGCTGTGGAGTATGTCACCAAACAGCTAACTGTTCAAAATTTCCTTTTTACTTGATTTCAAAACAGATTCCAGTAGCAAACTTAATTATTAAACTTATTTAAATCATTTATTTAGCAAAGAATTGGCAAAAACATGGTCACATGGCCCCAGGGTGCATATTTACCAAATAAGCATTTTTTTTTTTTTTACACTAAACGATTAAAATTTTTGAAATAACAGGAAGTAACTGGAGAGTTAAATGACGCTCCAAGATATCATCACAAAATCATTAAATATGTAAATAAGAAATTGAGAGAACTTAACTTTGCTCTTCCCGTGGGTATTTTTTTGTGTGTATAATAAATGTGTTTATTATATATGGATTTACACATCAATGAAAAAGACAGGTTTCCATTATATTTTATGGTGAAGTGCAGCATCAGAGACTGGGAATGAAGCAATTTTATTCAAATTAAGTCTCAGGGACAGAAATGACACCCATTCGGTGGAATAATTAACCGTATTCATGTTAAATAATCTAGGAGCACTAGATAAGTCAGGGACAAACATGCCCAGGCATGGATCAGGGGTAGGCAATTTTGTTCCAGACGGGCTGCAGCCCTGTGCGGTTTATCCGAAACTCTTAATCAGCTCCTGGTGTGTGTTGAAGTAGGAAACCAACCCTTTAGGAATGATGTTGCCTACCCCTCCTGTAGACCCCCAACCTCAAATCCCAGCTCAATACCTCCCAGTCTCAGTGAGCATCAGTAAGACTTTCTGGGTATGTTTACGAGATGTTGCAGTACCTACCTTGGAACTGTTCAAAGCTGCGCACAGGGCTTTTAATTAAAAACATGGCGCCATTAAAATAATTCATAGAGTCACTCAGCAGCTTCACGGAGCTGGTGGTGAACAGGCCAGATGCGCACGGCTTTGGGTAGCACCCCAGTTAGTTCAGTAGGGATTGGGTTTCTGAACCTGAGGTGCGGGATCCCGCCTGCTGGTGCAATCGCCATGCTCCGGGTTAAACAGATCCATTTTCTCTGGCATTGACTCCTTGTCGGAATACTACATAGCTACTACATCACTATGTATATAAATATATAATGAGAAAATATTTCATTATTCTTCTGTGTCTGACGAGGACTACATTTCCCAATTAATATAGATCCAAGAGACGTCTTATGCCGATGGTCACTGTAATCAAATCAATTCCTAGTTCATTTAGGAAAGTGCTTGAGACCCGTTCACTTGGCAAAGAATGACATCCAAACATAAACCAGAAGATATGGTTAACTACTACCTTTTCGCCCTTTGTCCAAATCACAATGGGGGCTGGATCTCCAGTTATCGGTACGTCTAGTCGCAGTTTGTTTCCGGCCACTACTAAGATTGTGGATTCAGCAGTGCGACCCATACAGTCCAAATGAATCTTGGGTGGATCTTAAAGTACAAAAAGGATCAGGCGTCAGTGTTTAACTTTACTACCACTTTTACTTTTATATGCATCATTTTTTTACCTTGTCTCGGAACAAAGTCAATCTTGACCTCTGGCGATATGAAAGCATCGAGATTATAGAAAGGCAAAAACTGTTTAAAGCATTTGGAAATTTTCACAATACTAATAACCGAATAAAAACATACCCAAAAAGTTGAGCTTGGCAGAGAGATTGAAAGCATAACCCTCAGGAACAAAGGTGTAGTCGCCCTCATCTTCTGGCTTCACATCATCGATCGTAAGCTTATGAATCCTGAATACGAGGACATTAGGAAATGCTTCACTTACTCGCCAATTTACTATTATTAAGTCTCAACAGAATGGCTCCTTGCTTTGACTCTTTCCTACATAACGGAATAATTTTCAGGAATGACAGACAACAAGTGCTTCCATTTCCACAACGAACCACTGTTAATATAAATTCAACTTATTATATCTTAATTAATAAATCCTCCATGCGTCTGTTTCCTCCACCAAACTAGGAAGTGAGTGTGTGAGATTAAATTAAAGGTTAAGGTCAATTAACTGATGTAAAAGTGGATGAATCTTTAAATCTCACCTGCCAATGTGTGTTATATGAGTTCTGGGATCCGCTTTCACCTCTATTCCGTTTTTATACCAGATGCCTTTCACATTCTCATCAGAAACCTCACATTTGAACACAGCTTGGTCTTTGGCCTTCACCGTCAGGTCAGCGATGCTTTGATAGACTTCGAGTTGTTTCTCTAGAGGTCAAAGAGAACAAGCAGCGTCGCGTTTGCCAAAAAGCAAGATACGTTACCACAGACACACTGAGCAGTGGCATATCCATGAAAAAAAAAACGTTTGATTGAGCTTGGGGACAAAATCATAAAGTTTAGTTAGTAAATGGTTGGAACACCATTGCCATCAAGTTTTGCCATCAAGTTTTATTTACAATAAGAGAATACACTTTTATTTATACAGAAAGATACTCTTTGAAAAGTGATCAGCAAAATGATGATCACATGCATTCATCCATTTTTGTGCAGCTTCAAAATCATCTGATCCGAGCCAACCAAGATTAATGCTCCATGCAGATCTAACACACAGACCAGGAGAGAAGTAAACGCTGTTGTTGCTTTTACTACAGGAACTGATAATTACGCAAAAATGGTTGAATCTCGTTGATGCCAACAAACAGAAACCAAGTAAAGAACATTTTCAGTTGGGAACATTCAATGCAGCATACAGTAATGCTGTAGATGCTGTTCTCGTTCTTCTAGTGGTGATATAGAGCACAAAGCAGCTTGTTTGGTGCAGCTATACAGGGAAACTAAACACATAGACTATATAAACTACATAGACTTGTGGTATTTTAATACATCATGGACATTTAGATGTTTTTTATGGCTTGAGCACAGGAGTCGCATAGAACCCTATTCGCATAGAACCCTATTGAACCCCACAATTCCGAGTGCAAAAAGTCCTATTTTGAGAAACATTTTGCACGTGTGCGAACTGCGTTTTCAGACTAAAATGTTCTTCCCTCAAAGAAAAACGTATTTTGAGTGAGCAAAAATCAATTGTCAGCATAAAATGACGGTCGTGTTCACATTCATGCACTCACATTACCAACCAATCAGAGAGTCTTCTATCTTCTGATTGGCTGGCCTATAAACCAATCACAGCCTTCCCTAAGCAGAAGCAGCTGCGATAAAGTTTTTTATCTAATTTTTTTATTAATAATTCAAGGTACAGTATAACTGTTGTACTCAGCTGAATAAGGGAAAGATAGAGACAAAAAACAATATAACTGTAAATACGGTAGAGAAGAAATAGTCAAAAGTTTCACTGTCTCAGGATAGTGGTCATGGCCTGAAAGGGATAGAAAATATGATAAAATGACTGACGTGTGGGAATCAGGAATGCGTTGTGAAAGAAACACCCCTCAGCACAAGTAAAGCATTGTTTCGTTATTCTTATCTACTGATCTACTTATCTTTGCAATCAAGCTACTGATCTGACACTTTTAAAACCACGATCAGTAAAAAACTATTTCTCACTTTTGACAAATTTCTTCTGTACTGTATTGGCACATCTTTTAATGGTACTTTTTTTCTATCTCTATCTTCAGCTGAGTACAATTGTACAGTGCCTTGAATTATTAAAAAAATGAAAAAAAAATTCTAGTCTATGTCTGCTGAGAGAAGGCTGTGATTGGTTTACAGGTCAGCCAATCAGAAGATAGAAGACTCTCTGATGGGTTGGAATTGTGGGCATCTGTGCACATGAACAAACAGATTTAACAATAATTCATTCATTCATTTTTCCACCTGCTTATTCCCTTTTGGGGTCAAGGGGTCTCCTTGGGCCCCTGGACAGATCGCCAGTCCATTGCAGACAGATCTTACATTCAAATTTATTTACATATATTTAATTTTTTTTGTTTGCGAGAAGGACATTTTATTCACAAAACGCGGTTCGTTCATGCGCAAAATGTCTTTTTAGCTCTCATATAGCACTTTTTGTGCTCAGAACTGTGGCATTCATGTAACGTAAACATGCTCGAAAAGTCACCCAATGGCACATGCACATCTAAAAAACAATGGGCACTTTTGCGTCATACTTTAAGAAACTCCTCCCTGTGATTTTATCTATTCTTAATGACTCCATGACTGCACTTATCTGGCTTCAAACTCCATCAATATTATCTAAAGGCATGTCGGATGTTAAATTGCAAAGCTTTTTGGACTTTGCTAAACTATGTACGCACAGCAGCCATCAAAATTCACCATTTCACCATAAACCGTAAGTTGTTATAACCCAGCAAATACAATGTCTGCTCACTCCCAAATTTACCAACTATACTAACCGTCCAAGTCTGAACACATCTACAATGTACTCTCTCTGTTATAGTGCCACCAGGTGGACACAGGAAACAGAACATTTAACATTGATGATGTAATTCTTTTTACCAATTTTAACATGTGACAAGAATATTGGCCTAAATAATAAAAGATAAAAAATATTACGACAGCGCCACCTGGGGGTCATGACATTTTATGATGCGGTTTTCGTTAGAGAAATTGCCTGTAATTTGAACAACTCTGACTTGAATGCATTCCCTAAATAAGGATTGGCCTTTGTGCGTATGCAATGAGACGATGGTGTCAGAGGTGCTCGAGCCCTGTGATTGCTGCTTGCAGCTTCTATTATTTCTAAACGGCACAGTGCTAGTCTGGGTGTTTCTATGTTTTCATTTAAAGGCTTTGAAAAGGCATAATTTGGCCCTTTTAAGGTAAAGAATAAAGGTAGAGTTACATTTGCTGTTGCCACCTGTTTTTCTTGGCACCTCTTCTCCGCAATCAAAAGGCCAGACAACTTGGCATGAGGCATACGGCGGTATCAGATTGGGTGTCAGGTGTTATAGAAACTCAAAATAGGAGATGGAAGGGAGGGGGTGGGGGGTAAACAATAAAACAGAGTGGAGACAAAGTCAATGAGCAGTAAATCTTTCTCAGGTGCTATTAAAAGAGAGGGCTAGGTGATTCTGACAATGGCAGAGTGAGAAAGGAGCAGACACCTGCCAGGGTAAAATATATGGGTCACAGAGCCTAACAATAGAAGGCATGTGGGCACCCTGAATGTTAGCCTTGTACAGAGGGGCTTTGGCTCTGTTCTCTGTGTCTGAATGTGGCATGGCCATGAGTGGGTGAGATGTAAAACAGGAGTGAAGAATGGCTTTGGGCTCTGGGGCTTGTGAACTGTGGTTCAACAGACTTCGCTGCCACGGTTTAAAGCAAACACATGGCTCTTTTTTTTCTCAAAGTTTTGGTCTTTAAATGTGCATTTGCAGATGTGTGCATACGTTCTACTAGTTTCTACAGACTCAACATACTTTTTCTACATGTTTCACTATGATATCCTTAATCACAGTATCACATGACGTCTCTGGTGCCATTGCCGATTCGACAACTACTGAACACGAGTCACGATTTTCCCAATTCCAGATGAAGAACTACTTTACTTTATTATCTTGTGTTTTTCTCGGGGCAAGGATGTGCATGTTTATTTAGTGACATAATTTTGAAAATTATGTAGTTTATATATTCCTTATGCTAATGCTACAGTTCAAAGCATTGGTTCGTCAAACACAAACAGTGCCCACTAGTGGTGAGAAATAATATTCACCAAATTGAGCGAAACGTCTTATAAAACTTTGTCTTACAAATATAATAGTATGTTATACATTTAATATATTTTGTGTAGTAAACTGACTCTTGAAAAATCAAAATAGATGCAAAACTTCCAAGGGTAACCGACTGCAACACGTGCACAAATAATCAACACTTGGCCAGCGGTTTATTTTAAGATGTAGTATTTAAAATACTACGGTATAAAAGTACCTAGTATACTAGTAGCAATACTAGACATAAAAACGTACCGTTCATTTTATGATCTGTTCGTTATGAAAGAATTACATTCCACACACTACTGGGTAATTTCCATTCTCATTGTTGGTAATTGTTACGATTTAATTCTAAAACAAAAAATAATTTAAAATATGGTTTGTTTTATTATTATATTTAAGAGTATTTACGCTAGTATTTATTACTTAATAAGGATTAATTATTCCTATAAATTTCACTGCTTTTAGACTCACTCACTGGCCACTTTATTAGGTACACCTTGCTAGTATCGAGTTGGACCTGTTTTTTTTTCAGAACTGCCAGCAAATCTCGGGGAGGCTATGGCATTGACACGATGGATCTAGGCTTTCACACTGTTGACACTAAATTCTGTAATCCTGATTTTCTGTAATCCTGATTTTCTCGTGTAAACCCTAGAGATATTTGCGCATGAAAATCCCGGTAGACCAGCAGCTTCTGAAATACTCAGACCAGCCCTTCTGGCAGCAACAACCATGCCACATTTAATCTTAGAAGTTCTTGACACTTCTAATCAAGTGTATATGTATATATTGTAATAAGCGTATATGTATTCAGTCGCCGTTATAATATCTCACATTGTTATACGCTTAAAACAAAAGAGGTATAATCGTGATGCTATGTAAAGAATTGCAAATCTGCAGTAACATGAGCAATCAAACTCCTGAATCGGTCGGATCGAGTTGCTTTAACCTGAGCTTGATTTTATTTACAGTGCCACACCAAGTGAGATGCTTACCCTGAACCATGAGCTCTGCTAACGACTGTCCTCCATTGGTTTTGACCCGGTAGTGTCCACAGTCCTCTTTGGACACGTCATTAATTATGAGGACATGCTTACACCCATCTTTCTTGAAGCGATACTTGAAGGACTCATCTCGGGTCAGTTCCACACCATCTTTTTCCCTGCGTAGATCAGACATTTAGCATGTATCCGTCAAAATGAACTCACAATAATGCCTTGAGTAGTAGTTCGATAAATATGCCCATATTTTTCTCTGATGGCATCTGAATTTGAAATGAATAACTAGAAGTCTAGGGACTTTTTGAGCGTTTTTGTAACTTTCAAAACAGTTTTCATGGTAATTCTTTCATTATTTTACACAATAATTCCACAACAAATTGTAAAAAAGTACAATTCCAAGTCAGAACTTTAAAAAAAACACGCCCTATCACAGGTCTTAGACTTCCAAGAGTTATCCCATTTCACCAGTAGATGGCACAGATTTGGGGTCTGTAAAAGGAAACTGAAAGACACTCGCACATTTTCTCACAATTTCATTTGAATTACCTTGGAAATGATTTAAAACCAAAAACAGAAAAACTCATTTTTTTTACATTTTTGAAATCTCCACATGGCTGGCATGGTGGGGCAGTGGGTAGCACTTGCTGGAAGGAGTTTGCATGTTCTCCCCGTGCTTGCGTACTCCGGGTTTTCCCCACAAAAAAACATGCGGTCGGGTTAATTGAATAATCTAAATTCCCCTTAGGTGTGAATGTGTGAGAGAATGTTGCCCTGTGATCGACTGGCAACTCTTGACCAATGTGTGCTGGATATAGGCACCGGCAGACCCCCGTGACCCCGAAAGGGAATAAGCGGGTTTGAAAATGAATGAATGAAATCTCCACATTATATTTGAAATCGAAATTAAACAATTAGGTTGCATCATTCCTACTTAATTCCAAAGCAGCCGCTGTGATTGGCAAACGCATCAGTGCACACAGAGACCTCTAAGAGTTATATAACAGCAAAACTCTAGCCTCTAGATTTAACATTTCATTGTAGTTCCAGAAACCTTTTACGAAATAAAATGAGTGTAAAGAAGTTAGTAACCAAGGAAAGATTAGCGACCCACCATTTAACCTGAGCTCCCTCTTCTGACACTTCACACTCAAACTCCACTCGTTCTCCTTTCATAGCCATCTGATCCTCCAGGTTACGTAGAATCAAAACGGGAGGTTCTGCCGGGATATAAAAGTAGAAATCCCTATATAATTACATTTTAAGAATGATGCATTGTGCTGCTGTACACTCGTAAAAAGGTTCCTCACAGGTTCTTCGCTGGTTTGAAGGTCCTATATTACACTTTTTTGCTACTAAAAACCCATTAAAAGAAACTGTCTCTGCCTTTTGGGTACTTGTGGTTCTAAAGTAGTTCTCTGTTGTTTTTAATGTGCTTTATACAGATGCTGATCATAAACATTATGGTTTATTGATTTCATACCATTGATTGGTTACTTCTAAGTAGCACCTTTGAAGTTAGGTGGTAAATGACACCTTTAGGTTCCTTTATGATGCAAAGAAACAGATGTGGTTCCATAAAAATCTTTTTTGTGCGTGTGTGTATAGTTCCTGTATTGTTGTATCCAAGATATGTTTAAAAGTTAAAGAGTTTAAGTCATAAAGTCGAGGCAATTTTATTTTTGTAACAAAATAGCTTTTTTTGTTCCCAATACTGCTGCAATGCATGCCACAAACTAAAAGCTCAACTTTTGACCCTATTCCTCAAAAACAAGAAAGAAATTAATTCGACACCCAATCAAAAATATTTTAGTTGTAGTTTTAACCCACTTCTTACATTTAAAATTTGAATGAACACATGAATAATGCTGTAAACTAAAAAACAAATTCCTCAAAGAGGCCAGCGTTTGGTTTGTTGAAACGGCTGCAAGCCCTAGGCTCCTCTCAGTGAGCTTCAAGATGTGGTTTTCACTTCACAGGCATCTTTTAAGGTTCATTGGTGGAATTTTAAAACTTATTTATGGGGTCGGAACCATCAGAAAGAGTAAAGTAAAGCTAAGTAAAGTTAAAAACTACTCAACTACTTAATTTTAACAAATTAATATCCATGCAAGTGTAAGAAAGTGAGAAAAAAATCCTTCAGTGTGAACAAAAACTGTTCACGTGAGGACCATCCCAGGAACGAAGGACCACAGGTCACCGAAATCACAAAAAAGCATCCCAATTTAGAGTCAAACTAAACTGCTCAGAGGAAACTGCGTGAATCAACCCAAATAGTTGCTAAACGCTAACAAAGACAAGCAACAACATGAAAAGATGTTTTGCCTGCCTCCTACAGTCAAGCATAGAAGAGTGTATGTGAGAGTGTGGGGGTGATTTATTGAAACCCACATAGCTGCCAAAGCATCTTGCAGCCCAACAAGTTTGTTTTAAGATGCGCTATACATTTTTATCAACAGGAAAGTGACCCCAAACACAGCTCCGGGTTGCGGGAGTCTCTTTGACTGGAAGCTCTGTTTCAGATCAGTAATCAAATATAATTATATTATATCATTTGGTTTTAATATATAGTATGTCACAAAAGTGAGTGCACCCCTCACATTTCTGCAAATATTTATCTATATCTTTTCACAACACTGCAGAAATGACTCTGACACAAGGAAAAGTGTAAAGTTTGCAAAGCATTCTACATTTATTGTCCTCTCAGAATAACCAAAAATACAGCCTGTGTCATGTGACTCGTTTGTGTTCCACTGTCTTCAGGGGATATATAAAAGCTCTTCCACTCACTCAACCTGACCACTCAAAGTTTTGCATGCCGTATCATGGTAAACAACTCTCAGAAGAGCTGAAAAAACTAATTGTTGCTTTACATAAAGACGGCAGAAAGTGAAAGTGTGCTGCAGACTATGCAGTGCTTTAAGAGCCAGAGAAGCCGAGTGAACATTCTCAAAATCACATCCAAAGACCGAACGCCGCAACACATTTCTCTGCATGGTTGTTGTCCTAGAAGAATTTATCGTCCTTCTAAAGATGCTTCACAAGAAAGACATGCAAACGAAGGACCAAGATTACCAAGACAAACCAAGGTGGAGTCAAGTGTGTGTAACGGCAACCAGGTGAGGAGTACAGACAAGTGTGTCTCGCGTACCGTCAAACATGGTGGTGGGATTGTCATGATCTGGGGCTGCATGAGAGCTGCCGGGAACAACAGTTCTTTGAGGGAAACATGGATTCTAACATGTCCTGTGACATACTGAAGCAGAGCATGGTATTCTCCTTCCAGAAACTGCGCTCCAACAGGATAATGACCCCAAACACATGATCACTGGCTTGCTAAAAAGGCTGAGTGTAAAGGTGATGGACTGGCCAAGAATGTCTCAGACCTAAAGACCTTTGGGGCATCCTGAAAAAGAAGGTGGAGGAGCACGAGGTGTTGAATGTCCACCACCTCTGTGATGTTGTGATGGACGAGTAGGAGAGGATTCCAGTGGCGACCTGGAAGCTAAAGCTGCGCTGGAAAATGACAGTGGCCACACAAATTATTCACATTCCACCTTTTCACTCACTTTTGTTCACTCTCCAGGAGTTCACTCCTTTTCAAGAGTCAAAGAGTCGTTTCTGCAGTGTTCCATATACATATATTAATATAACATTAATATTGTCCTGAAGTTAACCAAACCTTTCACAAAGAGTTCGGTGACGGTCTTCTCTTCTCCGACGACACACATGTAAGCTGCATCATCTGACAGTGTGCAGTTGTTGATGGTGAGGTAGCGCTTGTTGCCCACACTCTCGAAGATGTACCTGAGGGTGAGCAAGATTTTAAGAGCAGTTCCTTTTTTTAAGATACCATTCTAAGCTCCCAAAGATACTACTCAAAAGAAACGAGGTTAAAAAGTTCCCAAGACCCAAACCCCGAGAATAATTCATGTGGAAATTACTCTGCGCTCTAGATGGGGACAGAAGATCAGTGTTGGCTGATCTGACACGAGCCTAAGTTTTCAGAAGCACTCTCGTTATGATAATTATGAGTTTTATAACCATAGAAGAGTTTGTACACAGGTTATTCAGAACTAGTCGTGCTCTGCTTGGCATTTTATTGTGGTATATTTTAAATGTATTTCATCCAAATATTGCGATTTTAATATAAATAGTAGGCAGTGCAAGCAGACTTCCCCACATCCAGAAGGAGGTGTTGCAGTCATGCACTTCCTGTTCCATCCCAAAGAGATGCCTGGGGCTTTTCGTTTATCTGACGGTGTGTGTGAGGATTTTATGGATTTTTTTTAACAACCTTGTTTTGTTACTTACCATGTTTCAAGTATTCTTTTTATTATTCTTTCTTTTAAGCTAATTCTCTGTTCCTTTAATTCGGACGCGGCTCCTTTAAGAGTCCGCCCATGTGACTTTGAACCGGGAAGTAAGCCGGCATGGCACAGAGAGCAGCTTTTTTATTCTTGTGGAAGCTTTTTTCTGTGATATTTGCAAACATCTTATGCCTGTTGTTGCATCGTGGATATGTATTAAATGTTTACAATTGCGCATCACCATTTTTGAGACTGTTATATTTTATAAGCTGGTTGTTAAAAAAAGAGTAATTTCTGTCTCACTATTGTAAATGGACGTTTTTTGTGCTAATGTTTCTTAGTTAGTAGTTTATACTTTTTCCCACCTTAACATTAATACATCAAAATAAAGATGAAGCTTGTTTGAATTCATGACATAGTAAAAGAAAAGTAAAAAAGCACAGATTTAATTTTTTTGTGTGTTATTTTAAAGGCAAGCTTGGTGTTGCTTATGCCTTTTTTGTTCATTGCAGTTTCACCTTTCTTTGCAAATGTCAATAAACCTGTGAATGAGGAATGGTGTCTTCAGAGCCTTGATGTTGAGAAAGAGATGACCTGGTGTCAAGTTATATATTGCACATACCCTTCATGCCTCACTTTCTGTTCTGTCATTCTTCACCAAACTCTCTCTGAATCTTTCTTCCAACCCATTGCATCATATAATTGTGTTTGTAGCATTATTTTAAAAATCCAAATGTTCAACCTCAATAATGGACCTCAATAAAATCAGTCTTCTTCACCTGAAACTTTACGTGGGTTTTGTTCCCACTGCACTTTAAACTGCTGCCAAAACCTGTATTTTAAAGAAACCTGGACCTTGCAATTTTAAGGGCTTCAGGCCAATTTCCAACCTTCCTTTTATTGCAAAAGCACTGGAACGTGTAGTGGCCGCTCAGCTTCAGAATTTCTTATCTAACAACAAGCATATCTTTGAAAAACACACAGCACCGAGAAAGCACAGTGTCTAGCGATATTCTGACTGCAGCTGACTCTTTTGTCCCTCTTTATATACTCCTAGACTTAACAGCGGCAGTGTCCCACCAACTCTTGCTTTCAGTCAATAGGTGCGGTCGGCCAGGCACTTGACTAGCTTAACTCTTACTTGACTGATAGAGTCCACAAATCTACACCATTACCTTTGGCGTTCCTCAGGGTTCAGTCCTTGGCCCACTGTTGTTCATCTTGTACATTCTTCCGCCGGGTGATGTATTCAGAAACTCTGATTAGCCTCGCACTCCGTCAAAATAACGTTTCCCAACCGCTGCAGCTAGAATCATCTCACATACATGCAGATAAGACCAGATCATCCCACGTCCCCAGGAACTACACTGGCTTCCTGTAGAGCAGCGCATCCACTTCAAGGTACTTCTCCTCCTTTACAAAGCCTTTACCAGCCTTGCTTCACCTGACCTTACGGAACTTATAAAGATTATGTAGATACCGCTGACTCTACGCTCCTTGTCTGCCATTCTCTCCCTTCTAAAACAGTAATGGGCGTGAGGGCCTTTCTTTCCTTAATCTCTGGTTTCTCTGTACAGTTCGTTTTTATGTGCGGTGTCCTTGAAAGATGCCTTAAATAAAATGCATTATTATTATTATTATTTTGCAGCTAAAGGACAGCAAAGTCGCTGAGGTCACTGAAAGCGCTAACAAGGCTCTGCGGATGTTTTGTAGAGTTATTGTTATTGACAGAGTTATTGTTATTCCTGTCTTAAACATCTGACAATACCCATCCATTGGCACTGCAACTGGTATATATGCAGAACTGTGCCTGAATTTTCGTGGTAGGCACGCTGCTTTGAGACCCCTGCTGCTTATCTGGTGTTGTGTGTGCGCTGCTCACTCACTTGCTAGCGTTGACAGCAGAAGAGGAGTCCATCCATCCGCAAGCACAGAGTGTTGCCAGAAGTCAAAGATACAAGTTGTTAGGAACTTTCCAGTAGAATTATGATGCCATTAAAGAAGCGAAATTCTTATTAATAATGAAAATAAACAAAATGGTACCTTCCCGTTGGATGGATCTCTTGTCCATTTTTTAGCCATTTAACCTCTGCATCTGGATTAGCCACTTCGATTTCCAGTTTGATCTTGTGTCCCTTTTCAACCTGGTAGGCCGGGTCTAGTTTCCTAAGAAACGCTGTGCATGAAGCAAACATCAAAGATCTGTTTTAATATTAAAATGTCTGTTAGGTTCATGTCTTCTTTTTTGTACGTTTTTGGCTCTGGAAGATGCATGAGATGCCCATGAAAGTGATGACATTCTACTCACAAAATATGACAAGGTCGAAAAACAAACCCATATATTCACAATGTCTACTACAACATTAACAGAGATGCTTTTAATTTTGTTTAAATAATTCTTGCGCATGTTCCATAATCAGCTTTTTTTTCACTTCTCAAATTTCACCGTATGATTTCTTGCCCAGGCAGCCAATGCTTTGTAAAGGAAAATCCTGATGCATTTTGCATAGCGCTGCTAATAGGATTCATGCCATGTGCTATTAATTAAAGCTTTGTGAACCTGCACTTTTCTTTTCTTCTTTTTTCATTTTCTTAAGTCGCTTCAGCATCCCGCGAAGATCTGTGATTCCATGCTGGAATGCAATCTTTTCATACTCTGTTGGAGGAGCCTTCTGGAGAATATCCCAGACATCTACCCCAGGGTCTGAGCTGACCTGAACAGCCCTGCAACCAGAAGAAAGACTCAGAACATGTTTTTTTTCTGTTTGTTTGTTTTTTAGATCACTTTGGAAGTAGGTTTGCACCATCACTCTGAATAAACATTGTAACAGTGAACAAATGAATTTAGAATAAATGAAAACAGAACACTTTAAGAGTATATGATATAAAGTTTCAGTGCACATCAAACTTAAACATTAGAGATTTCCGTTTATCAGAAAATATGAAATGCAAAAACACAATTTTCCTCTCAGAGTCTTAATTGTTAATCAACTTAATTGTTTCCATCTTTTGGAATTAAAAGACAACAGAAACTTTACAATGGCCCGATTAAAAGTTAAAACTGTCTTTTAATTTCATTCATTTATTTATTTTCCTGCCCACTGGTTCCCTTTCAGGGGGGCACAGGGATCTGCTGGTGCCGATCTCCAGCGCAAATTGGGCAAGAGGCGGGGAAGAAATTTATTACACAATGCAGTTTGGCAGTTTTTTCAAATACTGTTAACATCTATAGTCGCTTACTATTTGGCCCTCAAGAGATTTAGTAAAAACTAATATATGTTTGATTTGTAACAAAGTATTGACAATTAAATGTTAATAGCTCTTATCTGCTAGTTTTCTTACCGTGGGCCAGTTTTTAAGAAACTGCTGTAATTTTGCAGAGCAGAACCCAGGCATCAGGCATATGGTAAGACAAACCACATTTGGTTACTGCACATCATCAAGCTCTCAGATCAGATAACAATGTTCAACATTCAACTCTCTGTTCCACACACTGCAAAAAACACTCTTGGAAACCAGAAAAGGAGATCAAATCAGCAAAAATTAACAAAATTGTCTTGCTGACACCAAACGATGATGGATCTAAAAAAAAACGAGGATGTTTAGTGCATTAAAACAACTTTATACTATGTCCTTAAAACAAGTCAGAAACAATACGATTTGGTCTTAAAGCTAGAAATATTTTCATTTAAGAATAAACCAAAACGGAGTTAAGAAATTCTGTAAATTTGAGAAATTCTGGCTTAAAATAGATTATTCTTGAATAGTTCTCTTGAATTGGGAATATCCACATTTATCAGAGAGAACCGTACAGACAGACAGAGGAGAGTGACATTGCTGGACATTCATCCACTCATTAAAGATCACAGAGCATCACAGTCGAGCCACCGGTCCACCACGCCACGATCTCGACTGAGAGTTTGTTTAGAAGAAAAACAGCAATGTCAAAAAACATGATATAGTCTTAAAACTACATAGTAAAGCTTAAAATTAAAGTGATGCTCTTTTTTATTTAAGTTTAATTTAATATAACATTGATTTCTTAAAATCAGTTCCTGAAGTAAGAAACTGCTGAGTCAGAATTTCTTGTTCTAAGATTCTAGTTTAAAGTTTAGCGGCAAAATCAAAAGCTTTTTATTTCAAGCAAAGAAATGACCAGAATAAACGTTTGTTTTTTTTTCTCAACTAATTATTTATACCCTTCCAGTCTAAACTTAATTTAGAAAAAAATCAAGATTGTTTAATCAAAATGTAAGAATTTTTCAGCTTTGCTTAGATTTCTCTTTTTGCAGTGTAGAAACATTGTTAAATAATAAAGTGTCTCCTGCGTGTGAGTGAAACATTAGAAATGATCTGGGAGAACAGAGTGCATACTAACATCAATAATTTGCTCTTCTGTCATCGCAGAGTTAGTGAACGTAGGATGAATGTTGTGGGATGTAAAATGCGTTCGGCACCATGTAAGCTCTCGATTTATTAGCTTCATTAGTACATGAGTAATGAAGCTTTGCTAAAAATAATTGAAACGTGACTCCGTGTATCTAGGTTTAAGTGGGTGCCCAGTCTGTGCAGTGGAAAATCACAGGCTTGGCAATCAATGGCTGATTAGTAGTGAGATTGAGCACGGCATCACACAAACACTTGGCAACGCAACACTCAACATTCCTCCGTGCGCAGGCAGCCGCTTCAGCGTGACTCACTTACTCTCTGAATATAAGATTGGCAAAGACATGGAGGAGAAAAAAAATTGAACACAGATAAGCCTAAGGATTTTTAACATCAAGAGTTTTGTCATGGCCAGTGTTTAGATCGGTGTGAAACGCAATACACGCAGTCATGTGATCTTGCTTTTGGAGGCGGGAGACGGCTCTTTGGGAACGCAGCCGGTCGAGACAGTTCTGGGAGCTGATGATCCTGAACCACATTGATAAGAGACTTTAGGAATTTTGAAATCGCCCCTTTGGTTCGTCCATTAATGCCAAGCCATTGCCCCCAGTTCCGACAGAAATACACATTACTATTGGGAATTATTCTGTTAATGCATTTTCATCGTAGTTTATGACATTTTTTTTCTTATCGGATAAAAAGTATTTCAAAATGTATGCACATCTTGCCAAAGAGCATGATTTTATGAATCGTTTGAACGAAACTCCCTGTGATGATTGGTAGTTATGACCGTCTGCTCTCATTGGATACTGCGTGTCACATGTATCTCTGAAACTAAACATCTAACAACAAACATTACACTACGTAACGTAAACAATGACACTGCCTCATCAGTATGAAGCAGTCACGATGCTGAGGATAATCAAAGGACACATCGTAGAAGGCCCGGGGCCTGTACCATGAAGCCGGATTAGCTGGCTAGCCAGGTAAGTTTGGGATTAGTTTGCACCAATGCTGGGTTTTAGGTACCATGAAAAAAACTCGGCTTCAGTTGGTGTTCATTGCCATGGTAACTTGCGCTGCACGGCTAACCTGCTCCGGGGCAGGTTAAGTTCTGGATTCGAGATCTCAAAACGAAATTTGACCAATCAGTAGAGAACATTTAAGTGACGCAACTAATTTCTAGTGTCTGTTGCAATGGCTTGTCCTTTTCTGAGAAATCCCGTGGACATTTCCGCGCAAATTGTTCGAAGAGCGCTTCGCAGAGAAAGAGTTTTTAGGGACAGACAAGTTCCCATTGCCTTCCCTGATAGTTACTTGTATGAAAGATACAGATTTTCTGCCGAAGGCATATTGTATCTTTGCGAAATTCTAGAGCCGCACATAACAAATGTGACGCATCGAAGCCATGCCCTTACTGTAACGCAAATGGTATGTATTGTGTTGTGTTTTTTTGCATGTGCGTGTGTGTGTGTGTGTGTGTGTGTGTGCGTGTGTGTGTGTGTGTGCAAGCATTTTAAATTATTGTAACTGTTAACAGTAGTTCAGTAGTGAAAGCATATTGAAATCCAGTAATTGAAAAGTAGTTAGTAACACTACAACTTTAGTGATCATTCTTCATTTGTCCGGTCGAATGCTTTTAACAATTACACTGTTATTGTAAAGTGTTAGCATAATTTTTACGGGCGTGCAAATACATAAACTAACGTTACATATACATAATTAGACCTTGATGTATAAAATATGTATTTAATTTACGCATTAACGCTATCCGCAATCTTTCTCCAACAGTCTTCTCTCTCTTTGGCAGCAGTCACGGTATTACTGCGCGCTTGTAAAACGTGCTTAAATTCATTGTATTTCTGCATTATAATAGTTTGCTCCTCAGCGGAGAAATATAAGGACCTCCCTCTCTCCATGTCGAACGCAATTGGTTGTTCGGTGGCACGTCACTCTTTTATGTGCACGCGCGCGCCTCAAGTAATCAAGCTTAAGGATCAAAGCCTGGGTTAACAAAGAAAGTTGATGAGCTTCATCATGGTACCATTAATGCCTCATTGCATCGGTTTGGATTTGTCAACCCTAATCCTGTAACTCTGAGTTTGTTTATCTACGTTCATGGTACAGGCCCCCGGTGCACATGAATACATAAACAAAACCACGGGAATAAGTCCCATGAGAGTAGGAGGAGCTTTCTTTTAAAACATGACGCGTCGATGCTGGGAGGGGTCTAGTATCGAGTGACGTCACAGATTCGTTTCAGAGTCGACTCTTTAGAATTAAAGACTCGAACTCGACACAGAGCACTTTCACATTTAAAACCCAATGTTCCAAAAACACGGATTTAAAAGCTGTCACTGAATGTCATAGAAAAATTGTGTCTTTTTTTTAAATAAAGGTACGATAAGTGATCCCAACACTGGCCATGGGTATTACTAGTTCTCTCTCTCCTAATATAATCCTGGCATAACTTTGGAAACGAGTCTGGAATGAATGTGTCGCCTCACCTCTTTTTCAGTAAAGCGCTGAAGTCCAGTTCTCCAGAGTCATCTCCTGCATCTGTGCTACTGTATGAGAGAATACAATCACGGGCCACAGACATGAGCACACAGAGGAAGGCAAACTAAGCTGCGCAAATAAAGTTATTAAATGACAGTTCTTGTCAGGATTTCATGATTCTGTTTTAAACAAATATGAAATGGACAAAATTCAAATTTTTGAGTTGAGCAATTCATGATGGCAAATAAGTATCTGATTATAAATGTTTTCCACAAAGACCCATAACAAATCCAGAAAATATTGTGTTTGAAAAAGTAAGAAATAAGCAGTTGACCCTCAACAAACAATTCTCAATCTTGGGCTCCAGACTCCATATGGGGCAGAATGGTAAGAAACCACCCAGAAAAACATGAGGAGATGGTTTCAGTGCTCTCGACACAGCTGGGATCACAACTGCCAAGAAAACAATTGGTGACAGTGAAATCCAGTCCCACCTCCAAATTCCCCCTCCTCAAGAAAGCACATTGCCCCACTGTGAACATCTGAATGATTCAGAGGAGGACTAGATGAAAGTGTTGTGGTCCGCTATTTTAGGCATCAACTCAACTTTATGTTAGCAGAAGGAGGATTAACCCAAAATGACCAAACCAACTGTTAAAAATCTGTGGAGAGAGTAAAAGATTCAAGCTGCCAATTGTCCCAAATCCTTAATCACTTGGAAAGTGTTTGCGGATGTTGTGTGAAGAGGGCAAATACTTATTTCACTGAATACTTTATTCTGGCTTAGTTTTTGTATATTTTTCATTCTGTCTCTGGGTACTGATCATATCTTTGTGGGTCAACGTTCAAAATCAGCAGGGTGTCAAATACTTATTTATCTCGTTGTGTTACAGTCTTTATTTCTCTTTTGCAGTCAAAAGTGAAACGTTTAGTATTAAAGAAAACCTAGTAAAACCTATTCCAAGCTGACTTTAATAACTTTTACTTTGAAAGGAATGTTGACTGAATTCCAAATAACCACCATCATCATAGTCCTGTTTAATTCGGAAAAGAAAACCTTTTTTTTATCAGGTTTGGTTTCCTGCATAAACAAGCTAATCCATAAATCACACATTTACAGAATCTAAAATCATCTTGGTGAAGGATGCTGAGGTGATGCTGATAAAAATCCTGAAGAAATCTCTGTAACACTTTACTTGAATGGGTGTACATAAGGCTGACATGACGCTGTCATAATCATGACATGACACCTGTCATGAACGTCAATGAATGCTTATGACGGTGGCGGGG